>JAFVLL020006978.1:0-26387 GCA_021397915.2 Tor tambroides | reverse complement strand
AATTACACGCTCCCTCAAAACTTGCGACATCTGTGGCATTGTGCTGTGTGATAAAACTGCACATTTTAGAGTGGCCTTTTATTGTGGCCAGCCTAAGGCACACCTGTGCAATAATCATGCTGTCTAATCAGCATCTTGATACGCCACACCTGTGAGGTGGATGGATTATCTCGGCAAAGGAGAAGTGCTCACTAACACAGACAGATTTGTGAACAATATTTGAGAGAAATAGGCCTTTTGTGTACATAGAAAGCTCATGAAAAATGGGGGCAAAAACAAAAGTGTTGCATTTATATTTTTGTTCAGTGTATAACAGGAAAGTTACATTTGTGTGAGTTTAACTGATTGGCTTGTTAGTCACACTAGGAAAAAGAAAATCTCATGGGAGAGATTTAAATTATGATAACATATAATCTTTGCACTTTTAAGTCTGCATCAAATTGTAATGTAGTAAAAAGTATGATTTTTGTCCAAATAAATGCAATTGTATAAGTACAAAAGTACAAGTATTCACTTTTAACAATAACAGTTTTAGACAGGGGTGGGAATCTTTTGGTATGATAAAACCGATTTGATAAAAAATGGCTTGTAAATCTCTTTTAATGATAAATTATCACCAAATATCGGATTCAATCTTTTTGTCAACTAGTTTTCTTTCAATTAGGACAGGTTTTGTATTTATTTTTTAAACTGACTGATTGTAGGACTCATTGATCTGAGTCTCAATGATCTGATGATAAAGTTTATCTCTGTGAAAAAGAAAGCCTGTAATACTCAAAATAGTTTGTTTGCATACATATACATGTGCGCAAGCTCGAGTATGCATGTATCCACTCATGCACAGGTCTAAGACCTTTATGTTTGCAAGCACACATGTACGTTTGTGAACATGAACATGATTAACATGCTCCTGTTTTTTCAGTCTCCCCCATTCATTTTCAATGCATGGTCATTTTTGACCAATATAAGGTCAGATCAATGAGGCCTGTGATGAATCAGTTTCAAAAATAAAAACTAAACCTGTGCTAACTTAAAGAAAACAAGTTTAAAAAAAGATTATGGGAGATTTATGAGCAATTTTTGACTGAGAATACCATAAGTGTGACTTTATGTCATTTTGTACAAGACAAAAGCATTTCAAAACAAGCTTCCTGGTTAAACATTAAAGCACAATAGTGCTTTTTTCTCTCCATTTTACAAAATTATACTCAAATAATGCTTTTTCCACTCAAAAAACTGAGATGTATAAGCTCAGATAAATGAGGTCTACGATCAATCAGCTCCAAAGAGAAACACAAAACCTGTCCTAATTGAAAGAAAACAGTTTGACAAAAAGATTAAATCCAACATTTGGTGATAATATAGCATAGCAAGATATTTACAAGCTATTTCTGGTCATTTGTGACTGGGAAGTGCAACAAGATGGAAAACAATCCCCAAAAAAGTACAAAAATTAAGTTGTTATACGCTGTGTGATCAAAGTCAGTTTTAGCCCAATATGATATCATTAGCTTGCATTAACTTGAGGTAATGTCTGAGTAAAACAGCTTATCCGACAAGAATAAAAATTTAGGATGGGACTTTTATCGATCAATGTTGATTGGATTGTAAAAAAGAAAGTGTTGCATACCGCAGTGAAGGCAGATTTCTATGTGACTGCAGTGTGGTCTTACATATGTCAGCAGAAACATGTGAGCATGACATTCTGATTCAATATTACAAAATCAAAAAGAATGAACTGGAATCATAAAAGAGCGAATTACAACAATGAAATCACACACCTTTCAGGACATTACTAAACAGGCCTCACCTGGACTCTTGTGAGCCATTTGGAGCTTATAGTAAAGACTGGAGCCGATGCTGAAGGATAGTCAGCCGGAAATTCAAAACTCAGAACCAGCGGAGGCAGAAATGATATATTACGCTCTGTGGAATTCTGTCCTGTAAATAAAAAGAAAACATTATAGACATATATGTGACTCTGGACCACAAAACCAGTCATAAGGGTACATTTTTTGAAATTGAGATTTATGCATCATCTGAAAGCTGAATAAATAATCTTTCCATTGATGTATGGTTTGTTAGGATAGGACAATATTTGGCAAATCTGGAATCTGAGGGTGCAAAAAAATCTAAATATTGAGAAAATCGCCTTTAAAGTTGTTCAAATGAAGTTCTTAGCAATGCACATTACTAATCAAAAATGAAGTTTTGATATATTTATGATAAGAAATTTACTAAATATCTTCATGGAACACGATCTTAATATCCTAATGATTTTTGGCATAAAAGAAAAATGGATAATTTTGACCCATACAATGTATTTACCCCAGAGACTTAAGACTGCTTTTGTGCTCCAGGGACACAGATATGACTATGCTAGAACAAGGGTTGAACGCCGGCTGATAAAGTCTCACCTTTGACTAACAGTTTGAAGTTAGGAGGAAGCTCCAGGCACAGATGAATCTCGCCCTCCTTCTCTGATTCAGCCCTGCGAAACTCCTCTTCATCATAGATGCTCGCTAGAGCGAGCAGTTCATCTTCTTGTGCTTCCTGGTCGGCTGACATTTGAACATTCCTGAGATTAATATGAAATCAAGCAACATTATACATTTACTTTAGTCTCGTAAAGGCCCTTAAGCAATGGAAATACTCTAAATAAACTAAAAAACATTTTGTATGTAGAATAAACAGATTTTTCTAGGTCACTGATATGTGGATTCTTAACGTCATTTGAGTTAGCATACATCACGACTAGGTTACTATTCATTTTAAGAGTAAAACATACTCAGTGCACCCTTAAAATGGGACAAATGTATCATTTATGGACAGGCTGGGTACATTACTCATTTTAGGTCATGTATTCTGACTACTTTTTTATCTAACTTGTTTTAAACTTACCATTAATTATACCATATTGATATAAAAAAGCAAAGAGAAAATATATTCCATTTTTTTCAAATCAACATCATGAAATGCATTAAACATTACATCAGGGTTTCCCAAACTGGGCTTAATGTAAGAAATGCAGTAATAAAAAGCTAATAATTAATTCAATCATAAAATTGTAAAATAAATTATTTAAACACTTGAACACTAAAAATAGAATATTTAATTTGTTTGCCTGCACCATTAAGCGACATGCAAACGTGTCAATAAAAGAATGAAATATTGTCTTCCTCTGAAATATTTCAAGTAAATATTTAATGTCAACTGGGTTTGGCTGAGAAAAAGGTTTGGGAATCCCTGCATTACATGAACAAACATTAACAAGCATGAACACAGGAATCACATTACATGCCCAGAGTCGTCCAGTTTTGAATAACTTTAGCTCAGAATCAAGAGATACTGAAGGCACTGATATGATGAAGATATGATGATGGTCTTTCACAGCTACATATCACCAGTGTTTAGTAATTACATAATTATTTGTTTCATACATGGACTAACTGCTTGAGAGGTGCTTTTTTTAACCCAAATTCAGATGCATGGTTTGCAAATTTATTTACATGTCATTTACAGCTGCAAAACTATTATGTGTGTGTACTGTGCATATTTATTATGTATACGGGTCAAAGACGTAAAGATGTCCGTATCAAAAGAAATTTACAAAAATGATTTTATGTCCACAGAAAGCACATTAAATGTAATTAAAGTGTCTACTTTTAAGGTTTTGGTTGAAAATAATGTTACGTTGTCATTCAGTGTAACACAATATTTATGTAAAAAAAATCAAACAGCATGCTTATTTTGACTTGTACATATTAAATATATATAAAAGAATAAGGGAGCATATTAAATTTTATTGTGTTTTAAATGAGTAAAAAAGTCTTACTGACAAATAGGCAAAACCTAGGATAGTGGCAAATTTCAAAAATGTAAAATTACAACTAATTAGTATCTGGGGTGAAAGTAATTAGTCTTTTAATATGTCATAAATTGATTTTTGTTGTAAGTATGCCTGACAAGACTGTTACACTGAATGACATTTTAGTGAGTGTCTTCTGTAAATCAGAGAAAAATGTATGATATTTATTTAGTGCTCAGAAAATTGTAACTGAATTAAACAGAAAACTTTTTAATTTTTTTGGGGAAAAACAACAACAAGTAAAGCAGTATTACACTTATTGTTTTTATGCTTAAACCCTTTTTCGTCTTTGACCCATATATAAATACACACATACATGTATATATTAAGGAAAAATAAGTTAGATTTATATGTAAAATATTTATATTTATATACAAACACATACAAATATATATATATATATTTAAAATATATACATATATGTGTGTGTATTTATATATATATATATATATATATATATATAATAAATATACACAATACACACACATATATAGTATGTAAACATAAACTTTTATTTTGAATCGATTAATCGTGACTAATTGTTTTGCAGCCCTAATGACATTCACTGTGGATATAGTCAAAGCTAAGGCGCACAGTAGGATTTTTAGAAAGCAAAATTTTAAAGAAAAAAAATAACGGAGAATCAATAAATTATGAATGATTTACTGCCATTGTGTTAATAATATCCAATCGTGCAATCCGTTAAAAAAGTAACTCTAATCTGATTATGAGCACTATAAAATGTAATATACTCTACAACTACTTGATTTTTGGAATCTGATTATGTAACCCAGATTACATGTAATCAGTTACAGAAAAATCCTAAACTAAAGCAAACAATGTAGAGTTTTCCAGTGGACTCTTGTAAGGCAGATGGCATAGCAGAGAAAGTGCATCAGGTGAAATGTTTCAGTGTTTTTTGTTTTTTTTTTGAAATGTTTCAGTGTTATATGAGCTAAATTTAAATAGCTTGCATTACATCTGTGCATACATCTGAATACTCTTTCAAACACAGCAAATAAATACAATATATTACACAGCAACAATAATTACAGTAACTTCCGGGGCAGAGTAGGTGACGTGTAGGGAGGACAGCTACATTGTTTCCAGCATGTTTCACACAGACACGCCCCTTCTGACGTCACAACTCGCCAACCTGTCTATTATCTAAAATAAATACGACTTAGTTTGGCCATACTTGTGTTCGGAACTTATAGATACTATATTTCCGACTAAATCTGAAGGGCAACACATTGCCAAATATGATGTACTTACCTAAATTAATGTTAACAGCTATTGTCAAACTGCGTTAGTATCACGTTATTCGCGGTATATTTAGTTTCTCCTTCTATTCTAGAGAGGTGACAGTCTTGAAAATATATCAGTACCGCAGTAAGTTTACATAATATTCAGCTATTGTATACGAACATACTCAAATCTGCTTTTTATAACTGCATATTTACACTCAAATTTGCTCTAACATGCTATCATAGCGCATGGAGCGTAAGGGACCGTCTCAAAAATACAATCACTAGGTTAAACGTCGTCGCTGTCCAGGGGAGAGTTCACAAAAAATGAAAAGTCATCCTTTAGTCACCCTCATGTCATTCCAACCCCATAAGACTTTCATTCATCTTTGGGACATATAATTTTAATATCCCCTTATCTTATCTTTTCATTGCATCTATTTGAAGTCCAAGCAACAAAAATTTGCAAGGTGGCATTTATGACCTATACGGCAGGCAGCCACCAGGGGGCCATTGAAATGTGGAAATGTTTTTTTTTTTTTTGGTGACATCCTAAAGAAAACCTATCCAGAAAGTTCTGTAATGGTTATTTTTGTAACCATAAACTAACTTTCATAGCACTTTAACATTTTTGATCATTTTGTTATAGATCCAGGTTTGTATATTTTATGCACGTTCATAAGCATGAATGTTTGAGCTTCTGTTTGCTATATTTTATGTGCAATGATTAGTGTTTATATGTGAATTAAAACTTGAAAGAGCTTGATTCATAGTGATTTCTTTTTTAACTTTTTTTAAAATTTTTTTTTAAGTTTTGGGCCAATACCTCACTTTATTATCATTATAATTCACCTAAATGTTATATAATTGTTGTGCCAACTGTTGTACTAGGCTCCTACTAATCACACAGTCTTCCTACAGGGAAATCTCACCAACACCTCCCTTCAAAAAAAAATGTAGTACTCCATCTAAAAAAAGTGAAATATTTATTATTATAATTAATATAATTAATAACTATTTCAGAAAAAATATTTTTTTGCTGTACCAATTGTTGTACTACCCAAAACTAACCACACAGTCTTCTTACAGGGGACATTTGCCAATATAGTCCAATATAATACATTCCTTTACACAAATACAGTATAGGAGGAAAAAACTATATTTCACCTAAATGTTATTTTCACATTAAAAATTTGTAGTATGTATGCAGTGCTTAATAGGAGATATGTCCCAATTCAGAGGTATTAAATGAAGGATTGGACATGGCTTACGTTTTGTACAGTGGGTGGACTTTTCAGACGATCCCTTAGTTGAATATCCAGCGAATATGAAACTAATAACTTTACCGCGCTGTATCACCCCTACGACTACAGTCCAAACGGTGGTTTAGTTTAGTTCTTTCCTTTTTAATTACCTGAATTGCGACCTATTAAGATATTAACATATAAAACACGTACCTTGCTCTATTCCCAAAGCAGCTCTACAGTAGTCAACTGCAATCTCATAGCAGGCCGAATGGGAGGAGCTTCTGTTTGATAGACAGGCTGCTTCTTCTTCTTCTAAGATTTTATTGGATGTTGGCAAACAAGCTCAGGTGCATTAGTGCCACCAACTGGAGAGGAGTGCAATAATGAAAAATAATAATAGAAACCTAAATCCTGTTAATAATAGTATAATAATAGGAACCTACAAGCCTGGTAATCTTAGATAATACATAATTGATATTGCATGATATTGGAGTCATTTTCTCGTGAAAAAGATGATAAACAGTCCTATGTTCCTGCGGTTTAAGTTAAGGTTAGTTGTTGGGGTTCAGCTGCTGAAAAAATCAATAAGACACAATCACAAAATTATGTAATGCTTTTAATGGTTACAATGGGACTTGTATTGGCTTTATTGGAAACTGTAATGGACACTATACTGGAAATTGGTCGCCTTTTATTGGTGCCTTTTTAAAACCACTAAATCCTAATGGAATATGTCCTGAAACACACTACAGAAAACTAATTTTTTAATGGTTAAAAGTTGATGGTTTGTAATGTTTGTAATGGTATTTGTAGTGGAAACCATTATAATTTTTGTGATGGTTTCTATTGTTGTTTTCAGCAGAGAGAGTTAACAGCATCATTGAAACACACTGAAAGTAGAGCAGACATCTGATTGAAATATTACACGTTATATAGGATTCAGCTGATGGGATTATAGTTCATCATGTAGGAGTAAAAAGAAATGAGACAGCAGATGGGAGGAGTACAAGGACAAATATACAAAGAAAAAATAAAATAAGACTGAAATGAAGAGTATAATTAAAAAACGAATGGGGAACATATGGCAAAAGCAACAGAAAGAGGACAGAACAGGTAGATCCATTGAAAGGAAAGGTTAGGTAGAATAATATGAAGAAATAGAAGAGGAAAAAAACACAATCGTCAGATCATATACAGCTCTTAATAGTAGACTGAGCAGAATATGGAAATATAACACAGGGAAATGTGACTGTGGAAGAGAAATTAGAACATGATGAAAATCTCTCCCAAATATTTTAATGAAAGGAACTGGTTTCTGAACGTCATGCAAACATTTTGAAAATGAGTTCATCTGAAAGCAACATAGTTAGATAAGAGAATATAGGTTAGTTTAAAGTTCAGTATTTAGTTTGAAGACAATCTAAAAAAAAAAGGCAAAAAACAACCAAACAAACAAACATTATATCCTGATCCACAGTCCTTACCAGTTGGTGGCGTAATGCTTTAACCATATCAGAAAATCAAAAAAAAAAAAACCCTACTTAATACTTGTTTATTTGCATTTATTAATGGCAAAAATGAATGCAAAATCTCAAAAAGACTCTCTTGAGACACAGGACCCCGGGAACTAGCGGTAGAGTCATTTGAATCGGTTCATTAAAAAGAGTCGTTCGGTTTGATTCACTGATTCATTCAGTGATGTTCTGTATTAATGCCAGGAGGTGGTGACAGATGAGTGTTTTTATGTGTTACGACAGAGTCGCTGAAACAAGCCTATTATCTTTTATTACAATCTGCACATCTCTGACTCTATCCTAAGCATTCATTGTACTTAGCATTCAAACCTTCATTGTTTTTTTGTTCAAGCTATACAAAAAAGACAATCATAGTCTAAAATACATTTCAGTAGTGACTTTATCATTGTGTTGTTAGCGTCATCAGTCAAGCTTACACAATTATTCTGTCCTTCTAAGTGAAAAAAAGACTCATTTTTAGTTAAGTATGTCAATCACTTAACTAAAAATGAGTCTTTTTTCCCAACAAGGTGCAGTCAGGTGAGATTCCTGATTCATTTATTTCATGCACATTATAGATAAAGATGTAGAACTTGAAGCAGCACAAATGTTTTCCTACAGATGACAGCAATACAGATCTTATTTCTTTATATTTAGGATTGAGTTTTGTTTATACGATCTGTGCATTGCACCTTCTTTCCCTTCTTTTTAAACAAAACTGACTCACATGCTGAATGAACGAATGACTTGCTGTCCCTCGCTCAGTTTTATTCGTTTTAAGTTCCTTTACTGGCATGACTGATATTTTTACATTTGTATTGGCAAAGCATTGAGGCATTGCCAAGTCAATCATCAGAAGGAGAGGACTGATTCACTGAAGCAGTAGCTCAAACCCAATGAAATCAGCCCACACTTCAATACGAAGAGAAGGAGAAGACACATGCTTCAGAATAGAGCAGAGGGACTTCAGTGAACAAGAAATATGAATCAGTGGATGAAAATGACAAGAACGAATTAAAAGATTCATTCAGAAACAATTATTTTTTCACAAACTATGACCCGAGGAATAAAGGATCCCGAGAACATGAAACCTCGGGAACATACACTACCGGTCAAAAGTTTTTGAACAGTAAGATTTTTAATGTTTTTTTTTTAAAGAAGTCTCTTCTGCTCACCAAGCCTGCATTTATTTGATCCAAAACAGCAAACACAGTACAATCTGAAATATTTTTGCTATTTAAAATAGCTGTGTTCTATTTGAATATGTTTTAAAATGTAATTTATTCCTGTGATTTCAAAGCTGAATTTTCAGCATCATTACTCCAGTCTTCAGTGTCACATGATCCTTCAGAAATCATTCTAATATTGTCAGGATCCTGTCCTGACTGTCTTGTCTTTGTTCAATGTTTCTTTGTTTGTTTTGTGTCTAAGCACATGGTTCTGTCTCTGGTTGTGTCTGCCACGTGCTCCTCTTGTCCTGCCTCCTTGTTTCCCTGGTCATGCCCCCTTGTTTAGCCCTTGTCTGCTTAATTGTCTTCACCTGATCCTCGTGTGTGCTGCTCCATATATTGGGTTCATTTTACTTGTGTCTCTGCTGGTTTATCTTGGTGTTTACCTGTTTCTTGGTCCTTTGAATTTATCCTGAATTTATCTTGCTCTATCTATCTATCTATCTATCTATCTATCTATCTAGCAAAACCAACCTAGCAACCACATAGCAACACCCTAGTAACCACTCTGAGTACCCTAGCAACGGCATAACAAAACCTTAGTGACCACCCAGAGTACCCTAGCAACCGCATAGCAACACCCTAGCAACCACCCCGGGTACCTTAGCAACCACCCCAGGTACCCTAGCAACCACCCCTGTTAGCCTAGCAACCGTCATAGCAACCACTCCAAGTACCCTAGCAACCACATAGCAACACCCTAGCAACAATCCAGAGCACCTTAGCTATCACATAGCAACACCCTAGCAACCACCTAGAATACCCTAGCAACCACTCTGAGGTCCGTAGCATCTATCTATCTATCTATCTATCTATCTATCTATCTATAATCTGACTCTGTCTGTCTATCTCTGACAGACTGTATTGCCTTAAGCTTGTAAAACTACTTTAAACTTCAAACTATTTCAGACTGAAAACCATCAAACTTAAAACTTTTTTAAACTTTTAAAACTTTTTCAAACTTTCTGGCCTGGCTTTCTCAAGCCAACTTAAAGTTTGTCTTGACAAACTTTTTTATAGTTGCTTTTGCTTTTGTTCTCTCATTGTTTACATTTGTCTGTCTTGTGTCTTTTGTGTTGTCCTGAGTCTTGTCTTGTTTGTTATCATGTTTTGTCCTGCCCTTTACCCAGATTCCCTGGCCTGACCCCTACTACCTGGAAGCAACTCTCACGTGCCAAGACTCTGGTTCTGTGAGTCCCTATCTGGTGGCTAGACTGGTGCGACTTCTGAGATTCTGGCTTGGTGGTCATCCCTCCTGCTTGTATTGTGTTGTCTGCCCTGACCCTCTGCTTGGACTGATTCACTCCTCGCTCTCCCTGCTGTTTCTAGTCTACATCTTGTCAAACTACCCTTGTCCGCTCGCTTGCATCTGGGTCCCATTTCTTGCAGAACTGTGACAAATATGCTGATTTGCTATTCAAGCAGCATTATTACTTATATATAATTTTTTTTTTTTTTTTTGGGGGCGAGAAATTATAGAAATTAGTACTTTTATTAAGGATGCTTTAAATTGATCAAAAGTGATGATAAAGACATTTTATAATGCTACAAAAGGTTTCTATTTCAGATAAATGCAGTTCTTCTGAACTTTCTATCCATCAAAGAAACCTGAAAAAATTCTACTCAGCTGCTTTCAACATCACAATAAAAGTGTTTTTTGAGCAGCAAATCAGAATATTAGAATGATTTCTGAAGGATCATGTGACTGGAGTAATGATGCTGAAAATTTGGCTTTGAAATCACAGTAATAAATTACATTCTAAAATATATTCAAATAGAATTTTAAATAGTAAAAATATTTCAAAATGTTACTGTTTTTGCTGTACTTTGGATCAAATAAATGCAGGCTTGATGAGCAGAAGAGACTTCTTTAAAAAACATTAAAAATCTTACTGACTGCGACGGTAACTTCAGAATCCATGCATTCATTTAGACGCCACAAGCAAGACCATGGTCTTTTGGTTTATTATTTTTGAGATGAAAACATAAAATCAATACATAACCATATGAATGCATTAACTATGAATCGCTCTAGCCTCTAGTTTGAGGTTATAGATTGAGGTATTTGACGAGGACAGGATAGGTGGTGCCGATGTGCTTCTGGTTATAGTGGTGACAGACGATCTCCAGCTCGTAGACGCTGAAGGAGACTCTGACTCGCTCGTTCGGAGATGTGAGGAAACACAGAGTGTACAGAGCAAACTCAAACTCAGGGCTCACGCCGATGAAGATGCTTCCTTTGGGCTTGATTCCATTCTTCCAGCTGAACTGCAGAGCCAGAATGTGCTTGTTCTCATCTGGCTGGGAACGAGATTGAAAGTGAAGTAAGGAAAATTGTGGAAAAATATATATAATATATTTAATGATCATTGATATATGATATATTTAAAAAAATACACACACACACACATATATATATATATGCATATTATATATTAAATATAAAATATTTAATGAATATGCATTCAAATAGATTTATGTTATTAGACAGACAGACATATTAGAGTATTAGAGTAATTGATTAATTGGTTGCAGCTTTTCTGCGAAATATTTTCTGCTAGTTAGTATAGCATACTATTGTAAGTTTGCAAGAACACAAGTGTACTGTACATAAAGTAAGGCAAGGCAAGGTGAAATTTATTTATAGAGCACAAGTTTAACACAACTGTAGTTGATCCAAAGTGCTTTACAATACAATAAGAGAATTTAAAAGAGAAAGGAAGGGGAGACAACAGAAAATAAAACAAGTATCAAAAACAATTAAAATGTAATTTCATAAAACACCAATTAAACTGTTCAAAGTACATACACAGCATCACTCAAATGCTAAAGAGTAAAAATAAGTCTTTAAGCTAGATTTAAAAGCATCCAATGATGGAGAAGCTCTGATGTTCAAAGGTAGACTGTTCCACAGCTTGGAGGCCACTACTGAGAGAGCTCGATCACCTTTTGTTTTACAACGTGAACGGGGGACAGATAAAAATAACTGATCACTAGATCTTAAAGATCTAGAGGCTGTATATGGCTTAATGAGATCACAAATATAATCCGGGGCAGAATTATGCAATGCCTTGTATGCAAAAAGAAGGATCTTAAAGTTGACTCTTAGTTTTATAGGGAGCCAGTGCAATGAGGCAAGGACAGGGGTGATATGATCCCTTTTCTTAGTTCCTGTTAAGAATCTGGCTGCTGCATTTTGAACCATCTGTAATCGAGACAGTGTAGATTGAGGTAGGCCAATGTACAAACAGTTACAGTAATCCAAACGAGAAGAAATTAGTGCATGAATTATCAAATTCAAATCATTTTATTTTACATGCTTATCAAATTGGAGAAGAGGATCAAAATGGACTCCAAGATTTTTTGCATGATTGTGTAGGTTATTACTTAGAAAACCTAACTGTGTTTTAATGGAGTTGTTAGTAGCAGCAGGGCCCAGTAGAAGCACTTCGGTTTTATTTTCATTCAATTGTAAAGTGTTTTTTGTCATTCAGGTCTTGACTTCATTAAGGCATAAAAAAGATGATATAATGAAAAGTCATTTCCTGGTTTGATTGGAAGATATAGTTGGAGGTCATCAGCGTAACAATGATAATTAATGTTATGTTTCTGGAGTATTGAGCCCAAGGGGAGCATGTAAAGGGAAAACAAAAGAGGGCCAAGAATGGATCCCTGTGGAACACCACAATGGATAGGTGCAGGCGGTGAAGTAAAGGACCCGATATTTATAGAAAAAGTCCTCCCCTTTAAGTATGAGGCAAACCACTCTAAAGCTAGGCCCTGAACCCCAACAACACACTCAAGTCGTTTCAGAAGAATATCGTGGTCAAATGAGGCACTTAAATCTAAAAGTATCAGGATAGCAGATGACCCAGAATCAATGGACAGCAGAATGTCATTTGTAACCTTTAGCAATGCCGACTCAGTGCTATGCAGTGCTCTAAAACCAGATTGAAACGGGTCTAAAATATTAAAAGTATCCAGGTACGAGGTAAACTGTGAGAGTGCAACTTTTTCCAAAACCTTTGAAATGAATGAGAGTTTAGAGATAGGGCGATAATTGTTATGCACAGTGGGGTCAAGATGAGGGCCTTTCAATAGGGCCTGTACGATAGCATGTTTAAAACTTTCCGGAAATACCCCATTTATTAAAGAGCTGTTTATGATAGCTAAGTATGCCATTTAGGACAGGGCCGCAAGTCATGTGAGGGTGAATAACTATTTTAATTTTGCTGTTTATCATAGTGATTTATATAAGATTTGGAATTGCATAAAAAATGTAAAAAATTGTCTTTTGGACACAGTTGGCTATTATTATGGACATTGTATGTTAGTTTTTGTTCTGCACAAGAAAGAAAATCATATGACTTTGGAACAACATGGAGTTGAGTAAATGAAGACAGAATTTTCATGTTTTGGTGTTCCTTTAACACTAAGTTAGCTATATTATTTTTTAAATTATTATTATTTTTTTGTCTTCATTTTATTTTTAGTAATATTTATTTATTATTTCCCTTCTTTTCTTTTCCTCCTTTATTTTTATTTCTAATTTTTTTTTATTTACCTCTGTTTTATTCTGTATATTATATTTATCTATTATACTTATTTAATTCATACTACTACTACTACTACTACTATTACTAATAATGACTATTTTATTAATTATTTATTTTTGTGCATATTTATTTATTTGTAGCTATTTTTTCCCATTTTTTTCTCCTTAATTTCCCTCCATTTTTCTGATTCCTCATAATTTTGTTTTGTGTTTTGTATTCACGGTGTCGTCTTCCTGTATTTTATCTCATGATGTACTGCTCTAGAAACAAATAAAAGCAAGCACACAAAGAAGCAGCTATTGAATGAATGCACACACACCTGTGGCGAGTTGGCGTTCACACTATATCCTTTGTAGTCGATGTATCCTAGTTTCTCTTGTAAGTACAGTTGAATCCAGTTATGAAAGCCGATGACAGTGCGACCTCCTCTCGTCTCGCCTACAAACACATGCTCGAAACCAGATGAGTCCGGCCTTGTGTGGAGAGAGAGAGAAGCGAAATATAACTTTCAAAAATCACTTGGATACTTGAAAATCTTTACTCAGTTTTATTAATGAAGCTCAAAATGGGGAAGATGTTTTAGAAGAAGAGTATGTAAAAGTTATTTGTCTGTGTGACCAGGGTCTGGATTCACAAAACTTTCTTAAGAAAAAAAATTCATTTTAAATTTGTGATGTAACAGAAATAACGACAGATCTTTTTTTTTTCTGAATTATTGAAGAAGAAAAACATGGTGGCTTCTGTCCAATGGTTGTTGATTGGATAGAGGCAGATTTGAATTTCAGTTATGTGCCAATAATATCTAATTAATGTTATTTAACATATTTAATATATACATATTTAATTATGTTAACATATTTAATGTAGTTCTGCTCTCTGTGCCAGGCAATAAATGAGACAAATGACATACACTATATAGACAAAAGTATTGGCACCCCCTTCTTTAGAACAGAAAAATGCACTTCCAAATCTGTGGCAACAACGATGGGAACATAATTCATGTATTTAAAAATTGTATTTCCATCTCTGTTGCAACAGTTTTGGAAGTGTCTAAAATGACTGAACCCATATGTACAAGTCATTGGTGTTTGGTGATGAGTTTTTGGCTCAAGGTCTGCATTTACAGTCACACCAGAGCCAGTGTTCAACTGGGATTAGGACTTGGTTTTATGCAGACCAGTCAAGTTCTTCCACACTGACTCAATCAATCATTTTCTTTTTGAACCTTGTCTTATACACAGAGGCATTGTCATGTTAGAATAGAAAAGGGTCCTGTCCAAACTGTTGCTATAATATTAGAAGCACACAATTTCCTAGAATATCATTATATGCTTTAACATTAAGATTTATACTCATAGAAATTACTAAAGTAGTCAAACCTGTTCATTAGAAGGGGGCGACCCAATACTTCTGGCAATATAGTGTATGTTTTCATACTCATGTATACTTTAATAAGAGAGAAGCAGAATTCTTTTCTAATGGTATAACATAATCTGCACGTCTTCTCATTTCTTATAGTCAACCTTGACCAAAAATAACCTTATTTTGATTTACACACCTTGTTAGTCTAAAAATTCATGGCTAAAAAGATGTTTTGTTGGCTGTGGCATTGAGAGAGGCTCTGAATGCTGAACTTAGTCTGTGCTCTTACTATGATAATTACAGTAATCTGAAGAAAAAGAAAGGTTTTAGGTGTTTTCTTTGGTCAGCGAGTCCTGGAAGCTGTTCTGGATCCTCTGTACTTACTTACTGGATCCTCTCCTGGCGTACAGCTCGAACCAAATGCGATAGAGCTGCTTCTTGAAGTCCGTGCTGTCCTCTGGAGAGAGATGCTTCCCCACTAGATATCTGTGGGCAATCTAATATTAGGAAATATACAATAGTTGCTATTCAGTGCACTATCTTACAGAAATGGTAAGGGATCATAGATTCATTTCTCTTTTTAGATTTACTTCTATGCATAGTACTTGTATAAGGCATTTTTTGAGGTACTTTTTTGATCAGTAATTAATAATTTACTACCTTCATTGTGGAGGTCTTTATGACTGAATCCAGGAACTTGTGATTTTCCAGCTCTTCCTCTGGTGTGACAATCTCCGGTTCTCCAGTATCACTTTCATAGTTGTCCAGGAGTGAGATAAAAGCTGAAATCACACAATATCATTATACCATGCAAAATATATTATCTTAATTATCACCCTTACTTGTTTAGATTAACATTATTTCCAATCCTGTCATTACATATTAGATGTACTGAGCACACTGCAGATTTTGGTCTGTTTGAGTTTTTAATATCTGTAGTTGCTTTTTCAGTTTGTCATGTTTGATTTAGGCTACTTGTTAGAAAAGAAATAACCATCAAGGAACATGATGAACTAGTCTCTTTTGTTACTGATTCTTAAAGGTACACTGTGGAATCCTGTGCTCATTACTGACATCTACTTGAAACAAAATTAAGTGACATGCAGAGGAAGGTTTTTTTTGCATCAGGTGTGTTTTTGTGCTGCTTTTCTATGTGCATGAATCTGATGGTTTGAGATGTAGCTTGTGATTGCATTATGTTCTGAACTTTTTCCAGGTAAATAGTAGGAAGTATAGTAGTTAATTGTCTCTTATTTGACTGTCCTCCATAACGCACACAAAACAAGCCCTTCAAATAAAAAAACAAAACATGGTGTTTTGAGCGCATCGAAACAGTGAATAATTTTGCAATTGGTTCAGCTCATTCAGAGTTTTGAAAAAAGTTTGGAGAAAGTTTCCCGCCATCACTACCATCTACCACCAGAGAGTCACTCCTTATTAAGTTAAACTTCTCACCCAGAAGTCTCAAGATTTCATTAAAAATGAATAAAATGGGGTCACTTTGTCACTTGAAGTTGCTGTATATGTGTGGAAGGGGCAAGAACATGGTTTTAAACCTAGATTTTCTTTGTACTAGTATTTTTTCAGGAAAGTTTACAGGAAAAGTCTTCCACGATCTACCTTTAAATAAACAAAATTAAACATATGTGAGCCTGGAGCACAAAAGCAGTCTTAAGTAGCACAGGTATATTTGTAGCAATAGCCAACAATACATTGTATGGGTCAAAATTATACATTTTTCTTTTATGCCAAAAATTATTAGGATATTAAGTAAAGATCATGTTCCATTAAGATATTTTGCAAATTTCCTACCATAAATATATCAAAACTTCATTTTTGATTAGTAATATGCATTGCTAAGAACTTCATTTGGACAACTTTAAAGGTGATTTTCTCAATATTTAGATTTTTTTGCACCCTCAGATTCCAGATTTTCAAATATTGTCCTATCCTAACAAACCATACATCAATGGAGAGATTATTTATTCAGCTTTCAGACGATGTATAAACCTCAATTTCAAAAAATTGACCCTTATGACTGGTTTTGTGGTCCAGGGACACATACTAGCTGATTTCTTACCCAAGAAAGTCTCCTTTTTGAATATGTTTTCATCTACAAATGTGAACAAAGGCAGCCCTGCTCCATCACTGTCATCGGCAAAACCTGACAGATCACCCGCTTTGCCCTGTGACACAAAACAAATCTTGAGGAACATCCAAGAGGTATATATATGTACATGCCACAATAGAGTCTTAATAAGAATATGGTCCTTAATCAGAAAATGTTCTGTATATTATCATGATTAGTACAACTACAGTTAATAAACTTTCATTCTTACTGAAGTCAATTAGTTGTGATTAAATCATATAATTACTCTAAGTTTACATTCAGCAGTCATGCCAAAAAGTGTCATTGTGCATGTTTTTCTGAACACAGCCCTGAAGAACAATGCTCTCTCTGACCTTATGACCTTAGGTCAACAAACATAAAACAGCAAATCAATGTCACTCTATTAAAGTTAAATGTAAAGTATGTAACAGAAAGCAGGTGTTAACTATTAATCAGAGTTAATTATTTATTTTCTAGTGAACCAGTAAAGTTCACACAGGAGAAATGTCAGGATTACCTGCAGAGATATGCGGTAATCTATTCCAGGTCTGAGCCGATTGACGTCATTGTCCCAGAGCTCCTGAATCATAGCCGAAAGCTCTCGATCACCTTCAATCATTTTTTTTTTCTTTTTTAACTCCTAAGGATTCACTACAGGTGTTAAAATATACTTTTAACTGCTTTACTCAAAATACAGTGACAATATTTCATTAAAGAAAGCAGATTTTTAAACAAATAAATAAAAAATTTGGTACACTGTAAAAAATGACTGTGATTTTAACGGTAAAAAACTGTGAAAATGCTACAGTAAAAACCTGTTAAATGGTTAACGGTAAGTTCCTGTAAAATTTACAGGGAAAAACCGTAAACTGATGTTTATTAGGGTTGTATGTTACATCTAACGTTGCTAAATTAATGTTTATAGCATATTTCAGTTTAATGAGTCTCACCATGATGGTGTTTAGTGTTTGTGTGAATGACACTGTGCACGTTCTCTATATGTTAGTATTTAAAAGCTGCTTGTGATTGGCTTTGGTTCATCATGTGACTTTCAGTGTATTTCAAAGGTACAAAACAGATTTCAGTACTTCAATAGGTTGGTATATTAACTTTATATCAGTTAATGAAATTACGGTATTTAACTGTAGATTTAAGTTAAAACCGTAAAACCTAAAATGTTGTTACCGTATTTTTTATGGTAGAATTCCGGCAGCTGCCAGTTTTTTACCGTAAATTTTACAGAATTTTTTTACAGTGAAGGTGACAAATTATTAAGGGAAAATAAATTACAATTAAATAAATATACAAAAATTGAAGAAAATAAATTCTAAAAAACAACAACATTTGCTGTAGTTGCATAATTTTTTCAGAACTCTGCCCTTCACCTGCTTCAAAAAAAAAAAAAAAAAAAAAAAAAAAAATAGTAACAGTAATAATTTGATTAAATATTGACATGGTTTTTATTTCATTCAATCAGAAAATGATGATTTATGAAAGACAACATGACAATGTGAATTCTGCTGAAGTTTGCCCATAATTCTATCACATTGATCAGTGTCATCTTCTGGACTGCTCTGACAAATTATTAAGGGAAATAAATTAAAGTTAACCTCTTAAGACCCGAGAAAAAAGTTTTAGGAAAAAAATAGTTTTTTTTTCATGTCTTTAAATTGTTTAGAGCATTTAGAATAATGTAAAAAAAAAAAAAAAAAATTAAAAAATATTTCATTCATAAGTTATGCTATGTCCTCGGTTGAGGACATCGGGACTCAATTTCTTTGAAAAACTAAAAAGAGATGAATGAACATGCATGGGCAAAAACAACTGATTTTTTAAATCAATGCAGTTTTAGTTTGAGATCTTTTTTTTTTTTTACCAAACTTTGTATAAAGATGATTCTCAACTATGTTATAACAGAATGATTCAATATACCTTTTTTCTTTATGCAAAATGTGTGTAAAATGGCCATAAATGGGTTTTCTCATTATATACAATGTATCTATATACTAAATCTAATTTGCATATTAATGTGTTTTTGGGGCAACATGTAATGAAAAAAGAAGTGTAATAATGGGAGTAATAATTAACCAGATTTTCATAATAATATATAATATTTCATAGAATATTGATATATAATTTCTTTCCCTATTCATTTGTTACGTCTCCCAAAATGCGTAATAAACATGCTTTTAGTCCCGGTGTCCTCATATGAGGACATGTGTGAAATCAACGCCCTGTTTCGTAACAGAAGGTCATATTTTGATTTGAAACCCCATAACATTTTCCTGAGATGTTAATTTATGACACACAATTTAAAAATTAGATTTAAATGATAATTACAAAATATGATCATATTTCCATAAGAGTGTCACTAAATTAATTTCAGACATATTTGAAGACCAAGGAGAGGGAGTGGTGATGGTGAAACATCCAATCATGTGGTCTCTGAAAAGCCCTGAATGTGCTCTGTACATGACATCCAGACTTAAAAATGAGGCATGTATAGTCTCAGAGAAATTCACTAAAATATAATGTCCTCATATGAGGCCGCAGGGTCTTAAGAGGTTAAATAAATATATAAAAATTGAAGAAAATAAAAACATTTGCTGTAGTGGCATAATTTTTCAGCGTGCAGTTTTTACATTTCTAAACATCACTATCTGAACTGAAACCAACAACAACAACAACAAAAAACTATTCAATATATAAAAAATAGATGCATCCACTGACCTGGTTCCTCTGAGCAATATGGGTTAGCGGTATATTTTGTGTTGTTTTCTTAACAGCAGTGAGGGCAGGTAGGCCACAGCGGTTTATGGCAGCGGTGTTGCTGCACATGGACTGTTGGGTAAGATGCAGAGCGTGAGAGAGGCCTATTCTAAAGGGTTAGCCGGTGTCAGCAACTCTAGCCAAAGGGATTAGAGCAGGTCGTGGTGCTTTTCAGTGTGCTTCTACAGTGCAGACAAGTGCTTTGTGTTTGTTTTCCTGAGGTATTGTCTCATTACCTGATGCTGTGTTCCTTCTTCTAAAGCCGGAGCCAACTCCCAAAACACTCAGACTGGACTTCATTTCATTTCATATGCAAGCGGCTGTCTAGAATATTGACTTTTTTGGTGATATTAACGTACTGTTTCAGCTTCAGAATTCCATGGAGTTAGCTTCACTTCTTTCCTTTTTTTTCACATTTATTACACAAAAGTACAGTTATAACAGGAAATATTTGGGAGAATAGGGGTCAACAAGATCAGGAAACTTCTTAGGCCTACAAACTCGCAATCTTGTAGAAAAGGTTCTCTATATAATTAAAGTAATAAGGTATGAGAGGGGCCAGGGCATCTGTCTACACACACTGGTAATAATATAATACATTTTTTAGTTTACTCACCAGACTAAATTTGTCTGATGAATTGCTTGGTTAATGAATATTAATAATACTATCTGCTTAAACTAATTAGTCCAGCCTGCTAACCAAAGAACTGGTGGCGGCTTCTGTTTGTTCTGCTTATAATTCCAATCAAACTCTATTAAAAATTTGACAATGATAATATAATTTATATGTAAGCAGGTCAATTCTGTGTTAGTCTGTCACTTTCTCTCACTAGAGTTTATAGCCTATATAATTTCATAATAATATGCAAATGCATAATTGTAATAAAATAATCTTAAATGCATTAAATAGTACAAGCACCTGATGCAGAAAGCAGCCCAATCACTGTATAAACCAGCGCATGAAACGGAGCAAAAAACAACAACAACAACAAAAAAGAATATTACCATAAAAGTCCAACACAGACTGAGGCTTATTCATTTCACTTGTGGTGTGAAAGGGCCTTTACAGTTGCCAAAAATAGAACTTTTGTGTTATTAAAAAACAAACAAGCAAGTAATGCAAAAGTAACATAATGCATTACTTTCCATAAAAAGTAACTAAAGCAATGCATTTAGTTCATTTTTTAATAAAGTAACTTTTTACAGTAACTTTCCCCAACACTGGTCACCTTCTGAAGTACAAGAAGAAAACTGATTGGAGCAGAATCTTGCCGCTTTAGACCAAACCAAGAATATCTGTGTTAGACCAGACAACATGAGCAGCTTTATTTTGTTATATATTTTGCATTGTCTTGTTATTTGGTGAGAGATTTAGTTAAGCGTGAGAGCTGGCAACCCAGTTTGAACTGCACCTGTTGACAAGAACAATACAGTGAAATCATCAAATAACTACCAACAGTTATCTAGCTATTTATAAAACTTTACTTAAATGGATAGTTTAACAAAAAATGAGCATTCTATCATCATTTACTCACCCTAAAGTTGTTTCAAACCTGTATGACATTTTTTTTTCTCTGTTCAGCCAAAAAAAAAGAAGAAGATATTTTGAAGTATGTGGAGAACCAAACAGTTTCTGGTCAGTTTCTGATCACAGCTAAACCGGTACAGGATTATGAAGTTAAGAAAGTTAACCATGTTAAGAAACGGTAGAAGATTACATTAATGTCTGCTGGTCCTTTCAGATTAGGTCAGATTCTTTCTTTCTTTCTTTCTTTCTTTCTTTCTTTCTTGTTCTTAAGTTGATGCACAAATAGAAGCTCAACAAGCTTTTACCAACTAATAATATCTTTTATGTATGTTTGTATGTATATTTTATGTTTATATTTCATGTGACATTCACGCCAACATAATCCAATATCAGTAAGTGTAATAGTGAAGTATTTTTACTTTACTCAGGTAAATTTAAAAAGTATCTGTTCTTTATCAGTGTTTTTCTTTGGAAAACTTTTACTTTGTACTTTTTACTGCAGTACATTTCATAAATAAAAGTTTTTTTTTTTAACCTTTAATACTTAAGAACATTAAAAATGTAGTACCTTCTTGTACTCAAGTAAATCTTTGTATTACATTTACTTGAGTAAAAGTAAGAAAGTACTAGATTTCTAATGTAATTCAGTATTAAATGATATTTAATCTGAAACGTAGTGCAGTAAAAAGTACAATATGATGTTTTGGAATGTCGTGAAGTACAGTTTTCTAAAGAAAAACACTCTGATAAAGTACAGACACCTGAAAAGTACTTTTAAGGCAGAGTAAAAATACTTCACTACTGTAAAATACAGAGATAGACACACATACCTTGATATAGTTCAAGATTCAAGTCTCATGCAATGCGTATCACACCTTTCAAGTCATTTAACAGCAGACATGCTCATCAAATTGAACAAATTTTCATCAACAGCAGCTGTGTTATGGTCAGATTTCTGAAAAAATGTAAAGTTAGCAGCACTACTACTTTTATCCACTTGGTGGCAGAATGACCTTGGTGGCTTATTAGCTGTAGAAATGCAGTTGTTTTTCAATACTGCTGAATGACAGAGCAATGGATGAGAGCAGGCCAGAAGATGACACTGATCAATGGGATAGAATTACACTCAAACAGCAGAATTCACATTGTCATGCTGTCTTTCATAAATCATCATTTTCTGATTGAATGAATTAAAAAACCATGTCAACATTTAATCCAATTATTACTGTTACTATTTTTTTTTGAAGCAGGTGAAGGGCAGAGTTTTTATGTATTCTCATCTTTGCCTTGCAGCAGTCGTGTTTAGTTCAGTTGTGTTCCTGTAGAGAGCAGTAAGAGGAAGGATATTTGTAGCTTTCCTTGTCGTCTGATCCTGCTCCATTAGCCGCTGCTGACAGCCAAATCCACAGAATATGGAAGAAGTATTTAACATTCTTCTCAAGTCAACAGCCAGTGGGCCGAACAATGGTGCAAGCTGAGTGATAATCACTCAAGGTCACGCGCGTTTTGAATGAATTATAGCTTAACAGGCTGTAAAAAAATGGGAAACTGTTTAACATGGATGGGGAACACTACATTTAGATGAGAGTTAGAGCTGGAATCTCTTGTGGATATTATCAAATCAGATACCGCTGTGTTAACATTGATTTATATTGATATATAGGATTGGTCATGGTCGTCAGAAAACTCCTGCATTTTGCATTTGAAGTAGGTGATTTAAAATGAACAGACCTATTGCATTTAAATTTTTTTTTTTTTTTTAGGTTGTGCATACAAGTGAACAATTGCAGTAAACACTACCAGTCAAATGCTTTTGAACAGTAAGATTTTTAATGATTTTTAAAGAGGTATATTCTGCTAACCCAAACCTGCATTTATTTGATCCAAAGTAGAGCAAAAGCAGTAATATTGTGAAATATTTTTACTATTTAAAATAACTGTTTTTTATGTGAATATGTTTTAAAATGTAATATATTCCTGTGATCAAACCTGGATTTTTAGCATCATTACTCCAGTCACATGATCCTTCAGAATCATTCTAATATTCTGATTTGCTGCTCAAAAAAACATTATTATTATTATGATGATGTTAAAAACAGCTGAGTAAATTTTTTTTCAAGTTTCTTTGATGAATAGAAAGTTCAGAAGAACAGCATTTATCTGAAATAGAAATCTTTTGTAACATTATAAATGTCTTTATCATCACTTTTGATCAATTTAAAGCATCCTTGCCAAATAAATGTATTCATTTCTATAACTGAACAGCATATTAGAATGATTTCTGAAGGATCATGTGACTCTGAAGACTGGAGTAATGATGCTGAAAATACAGCTTTGATCACAGAAATAAATTACATTTTAAAATATATTCAAATAGAAAACAGTTATTTTAAATTGTAAAAATATTTCAAAATTTTACTGTTTTTTTGCTGTAATTTGGATCTAATAAATGCAGGCTTGGTGAGCAGAAGAGACCTCTTTAAAAAACATAAAAAAATCTAACAGTTCAAAAACTTTTGACTGGTAGTGTAAACCAACACAATTTTTCATAATAAGAGTATTAATGGAAAATTGCTTGTAAATTGGATTGAAGATGTTAATTCAGTTAAAAAGACAGTCCACCCTTAAAAAATTAAAAACAATTCTGTCATCATTTACTCATTTGTTCCAAACCTACATGCATTTCTTTCTTCTGTGGAACACAAAAGAAGAGATTTTAACAATTCTGGAACCCATTGATTGACACTGAATGTGTGACTGTGTGTAAAGATTCACTTGAGATCAGGTGGATAGCTGCTCAGTTTTCTTTTATACAGTAGGACCAGAGACAAACACGACATGAAATTCCGACAAGAAATTCACTAAAAACAGCAGGTCTTTATGTACGACTTTCTCTCTGCCGGAAAACACTCTTAAAGGGATAGTTCACCCAAAAATGAACTTTCTTCACGCCTCTCTCTTCATGGTTGGCCATTAAAATTCTATTTCCCACTGCAGGTGAACCTCTGACCCTCCGGTTACAGAGTCTGGCTTCTTTGAGACTGTGTTTCTGGGCGATTTCTGCAGTTGTGCTCAGAAGTCATGGTTGCTGACCACTCAGTCATCTCAAAGGACATGCTGAAACATGATGTCTATTGGCAGCCTCGGGATACACTTGATCATGAGGGACAAATCCAGTCATTTCATACAGTAAATCTGTAACTGAAGGTCACAACTGAATGCCTTTAGAAGCTGTGGCCACCTCACATTGTATTGCATGCTCCCGAGTCTTATTGAATCATTTGCTAAAACATTAAGCCTGGCGCTGTAGTGTGTGTTTTTTGAAGGCAGGTCATCTCAAGCATTTCACTTTCAAAGTTTGCATCTGACTTTTAAAAGTCATTTTAAAAGCTCAACATTTCAGTCTCTCAGACAGACAGATGAATTGCTATGTGGTTGCTATTCGGTGCATATTTTTACATTTTTTATATTTTTCCCATACTATGGATGTCAATGGCTAACAGTAACTGTTTAATAATGCAAAACCTCGTACAGGTTTGGAACAACATAAGGCTGATTAAATGACATAATTTTCATTTTTGGGTGAACTATCCCTTTAAGAATCTGTTTTTGTGAGGCACTTGTTGGTAGTATGACAATGGAATATTTTTTTATTGCATTTTTATGTAAAAATAGTACAAGATTATACTATTATACGTCAGATTAAGTTACCAGAAATGTGTAATCTAACAGATTTTGACACAGACTTTGTTTTTTTCAGTAACGGCAAGCAATTCATAAGTAATTTACCCAGCACTGTATTTATTTACACACAAATGATCTGCCTACAATCACTGCTGCCATGATCACTTTAAGAATTTCATTTGATTTTAGTAATATATGCATGCTAACTGTGTCAGAAAAAATAATGTTGACATTTGTCAATCTAATATTTACATAGAAAAAAGCTGTTTTGTGTAGCATGTGAATAAGACGAGAGGATTTGCTCTGAAATACCACACACCATAATAGTCTTGCACAATTCTACTCATTTAAGAAATATATTCATACCACCTTATAAATGCAATATTTTATTGAAAAATTCCACAGCTCTGTGCTTTTCCTTTAAGAAAAGGATTTCAGTACATATAATTATATAATGCAAACCCTTACATGAAATCATCAGTGTCCTTTTAGTACACTACTCAGTAAATATATAGATATGCTGAAGAGCTGAGAGCTTATTTTCAATCTTTTTGCTTTGCAGCTTGTCATTACTGCTATAGAAGCATGGTAAATGATTTAGTGTTTCCCACAGGCAATAAAGTATGTAACAATATTATTTACATGTGCTCTTCACAAATGTTGTATTTGTTACTGAAACACTTTCAATTTGTGAGATTTATCCATTTATACATCTGATTATATTTGTGCAATCGAGTAAGAAAAGAAATCAAAATATCATGGAGGATGGAACAACTTTAGACTTTGCTTTATCCATACGAATATGTTTTTGTGCAAACCCAAACAATAAACTGCTGCTTAAGTGAAATTATACAATATAAAACCTTTGAGATGAAGTTTGGAAGATACAATTAGTAATAAAGCTCACATATTTTTTTACAGATATTGTACTAAACAAACAAGTTTAAAAAAAAAGATACCACATTAGAGCAGATTTCACACTGAAAGAAAAATACAAGATAAATTTACTTGAGAAACAAAATTGCAAAATGTAATAAAACTCAATTTTTCCTTGTTTTATGCATACATATAACAATCTCCATTCAGGTTTATATGAGGAAAAAAAGGGTTAAAATAAAGATATTCTCTTCATATCCTACACAATTTAATTCTCAAATAAATGAATCTTTTTACCTGAAAACAAGACTACAGTTCTGATCAAGAATAAGATTGTTTAAGTGTAGGAGGCATGTCAGTAATGTCATTAAGCTCACACACACACACACACACACAC
>JAFVLL020006975.1:0-31940 GCA_021397915.2 Tor tambroides | reverse complement strand
ATAAAGTGTCAGTAGCTGCATTCACATCCGGAGATGAGAAATGAGTAGGTGAGGGAAGAGAGGAGGATACTGCAGAGGAAAGATGGTAGGGAGAAAGGGAGCGTAGGAAATGAAGCATGTGTGAAATCAGTCCAATGGAGTGGCAGGACATCACGGGCGGGGTGATGTAGATACCAGGAAGCTTAAAAGCACATCCGCAACAAACAGCATTAGCTTCTGATAGGTCAAAGCAAGTTGTTCACAGCAATGCAGGGAGTATGGCAGGGACAGTGGAACCATGGGTACAGAGATACTCTCAGGGAACCATGGGTACAGACATACGTTCCCTCTCAAGAGAACTCAGACTGTGTCAAAACGCTGTGGGAAAGACAATACCTGCTTTACCATACTGATAAATACCTGTCTAGCATGAATCATGGCGAGCAAAAGTAAGAAAGGAGAATATGAGAGCTTGGCATAGATCCCAGGTCTAAATAATAGAACCTGATGAATGTGAGCGAGGAGGACCAGCCCACTGCATCACAAATGTCCTGCAGGGACACCCCTGAAAGAAAGGCTTTAGAAGCCACCATACTTTGAGTTGAGTGCATTCTAAACCCCCAAAGTTGAAGGAAAGTCAGAAGTCTCATAAGTGATCTCATAGTCTCGACTATCAACCTGCTCAGTGTCTGCTTGGTCACCAGGAACCCTTTCTTAGGTGGACCAAAGCAGACGAACAACTGATCTGTTTACATAAGTGTCCAGCACTATCACTAGACACACCAAATTAAGCTTCTCCTGGTCTGGATCTCTGAACTGGGCTAAGGCACATTAGAAGGCACCTCCAGAATATAACCTGGCCTTGCGTGCATAAAAGCTTTCACCATCCCAGATGCAGGTCAAGACAGAGCAACAGATTGACGATCTCCTGCTCTTTTAAGAGATGAAATAGGAAGTAGAAATACTGTCTTAAGGGTCAAGAATTTTTCTGTGACCTCTTCAATCGGCTCAGACAGGGCTTTAGACAGTGCTTCCAAGACCCCAGCCAGATCCCATGGTAGGACCCTAGTGGCTTGCAGGCCTCAGACTCAAGGCACCAACTGGTCACTAACGGGTTTCTTCTCAATGACTGATCACCCAAATGGGCCAAAACCAGGTAAACCTTTGAAGTGGAGGGAGATAACCCTGTGGAGAATCACTCCTGTACAATCTCCAGCATTGAAACAGCCGGGCAGTTAACTGGGTCCTGCTGTCGATTTCCACACCAATTGAACAGTGCCCACTTCAAGGCATACTATTTCCTCATGGAGGAAGCTCTGGAGTGGAGTATGGTCTCGGCAACCTCAGCTGAGAGACTGGAATCTATGAGTTGTGCCCTCTCAGAGGCCACATCCATAGCATCCATAACTCCAGGCAAGGGTGAAGGATTGAGCCCCCTGCCTGAGACAAAAGGTCCCTCATGACCGGAACCTCCCATGGAGAGCCACGTCAAGGAGGGCCACTAGGTGCGAGAACCATACTCGAGCCGGCCATAACGGGGCACCTAGTAACAGCAATTGGGGGAAATTCATACAGATGCAGCTTCAGCAATGTCTGTACTATGGCATCCAGTCTGAGAGAAGCTGGATGCGTGAGGGAAAACCAGAGCTAACATTGTGTTGTTTCTTGAGACGCAAACAAGTCAACTTCTGCCTTGCTGAACTCCCTCCAAATCTGCTTCACCACCTTGGGAGACCAGTTTTCCCTGAGCCCACAGGAGGATCTGGTGTGCAACTTGCAAAGTGGACGTGACCACAGACCCTCCTGATGATTGATGTAAGAGACCACTGATGTGTTGTCTGTACGAACAAGCACCTGATGGCCTCTCAGGTCTGGATGAAAGTATGCTCAGAATATGGTCAGCATCTCCAGGCAATTTATGTGCCACAAGAGATGATGGTTTCCCCACAGACCCTCAGCTCAGAACAATTCATGATCGCTCCTCAGCCAGTGAGGGAGGCATCTGTTGTAAGTGTTACGCAATGTCGAGGAGCTCCCAACACAGAGACCCTGGGACAAGAACCAAGGCTTCCTTCACATGAATGTATGGAATTGCATGTGACCTTGATCATGCGAAGTAGGTTGCCCCTTGGCCCTGAGCCACCACTGCAAGGGTCTCATGTACAGCAGGCCAAAAGGTATCACGTTGGATGCTGTTGCCATCAGACTCAACAGTCTCTGAAACTGTTTTACAGTGAGTGACTGGCCTACGAGAATCAAATAGATACAAGCAGGAGACAGACACGCCTGCATCATCATCAAATCCCATACCATGCTAACATATGTGGTCCTCTGTACGGGAGAAAGCACACTCTTCTTGCCGTAGGCTTAACCCCAGATTCTTCATGTCGGTGAGAGTGACATCTCGATGCCGAGCCGGCATCACAGAAAGCATCACTCTGCTTCTGAGTGATGTGAAACCAGGAGCTGGACAATGGCGGGATCTGTTCTCACCCAGAAGCCCCCAAAACCTGAGGTCAGCTAGGGAGGTAGCGCTGGAATGCTGCTGTCTGCTTTTCAGCATCCTACAACCTGTCGATGACTGAGGTGACAGTGGCACTGAACAGGCCAGAAGGTGCAAGTGGAGCATCCAGGAGGAAGAACTTGTCCTTCTCTTTGATATCAGACAAGTTCAACCACAGATTCCTATCCATGGCCACCAAGGCTTCCATAGAATGGTCGATGACTCTAGCTGTCTCCTTAGTAACTCGAAGAGACAAATCTGTGGCCCGGTCCAGTTGTTGGATTGCGTCCAGATCTACTCTTTTGACTCTCATCAAGGTCTTTTAACAGGTAAGCCTATTCAACATTCAACAAAGCCATTGTATGCAGACATCCCCTGGCCTGACCTGCCGCCTTACCCACCAAAGCCAATGTTGTTCTACACGGCTTGGTGGGTAATGTTGGGGACTTAAGGGACAATGTTGTATCGGGGGACAGATCCCTCACAAGCGTCTGCTCCACTTTAGGCATCGCTCCATAGCCCTGCCCATTCAACCCCTTCATGTTTGCATAGTCTGACACTTCAGGGCCGAAGAGCTGGGCTGAATACGGTTTATTTTATTTTATATAAGGCAGAGCCCATGTCTAACTCCTTCGCTAGATCAGTTTGCGAGTCAGCGGGACCGGAACCGTGTGTATTCCCACTCGTAATATAGCACGGGCAGGGAGGAACACACAATTTATTTAGATTTAGGCCTTATTTAGACTCTTTGCTCACCATATTTTACTTGTTTTGACATTGATTGTGCACTGGCACAGACAAACAAACATAAACTCAGACAGACATACACAGAATGCTTGCTGAAGACACAGAAGCTCATGCTGTTTGTCCTGGATGCGCTTTTAAGCTTCCTGGTTTCTACATCACCCTGCCTGTGACGTCTCGGCACTCCATTGGACTGATCAGCATTTACTCACCCTCATACCGTTCTAAACCCATAGGACTTTGGTTCATCTTTGAAACACAAATTAATATATATTTTACTTTAGAAAGTTAGAGCTTAGAGAATCAAAAAAGTTTATAAAGGGTTTGTAAAACAAACAAATTCACATGAACTGAGTGGATTAATTCTCGTGAAGAGATACAATCACTTTAAAGTGTAAATGTAATCTGTTCACCTTATATTTACATGATCAACAATGATCAACACACATACAGCGAGCACAGACATGTATACGGGATGCACAAGAGCCAATGAGGTTTGTACTAGCGTGTGATGCACACGCAAGCTTCTGTGTTTACCATATTTTTACCATTCGCTCCATGTACTGTAGTATGTGTGTTTGTTAATATGTACATTATATTAATACATACAAGCCTAAATTAAATCTGTGCATCATATAAAGCAATCACATCTCTTCGCAAGATCTGGATTAAACCATTCAATTAATCAATTATCAATTATTAGTTTTGGTTTTGCGACACTTATGACCTTTTTAGATCTTCTAAAATTTGGTTAGCTGGACTTCAATGGGAGGACAGAAAACTCTTTGGTTTCTTTAAAAAATATGTTTTCTATATTTCGATATTGAAGATTAACCAAAATGTTATGGGTTTGGAACGACATGAGGGTGAGTAAAATTATGAAAGATTTGTGACTTTTGGGTTAACTATCCCTTAACTTATAAAATGTTAAAGTGTTTATAATTTAGTTATGTTTGATGCTGCTGCTGAAGAGTTAAACAGCATTAATGTTGTGGCTATATATGCAGATGAGAGGACGTGTGAGCCATATCAGTTCCGCTGTAAAAATAATCGCTGTGTTCCCGGCCGCTGGCAGTGTGACTACGACAACGACTGCGGGGACAACTCGGACGAGGATAAGTGTGGTAGGTTTTCACCGCCCGCTGCTGCATCTGAACACTGAGACTCCACGGGTCCGGATGAACATCAGGCACACACACATCCAGAGACGTGCTTCACCTTACATCACAGCAGTGGCAGCAGGAACAGAACGTTCTGAAAGAAAGCCCTGCTGTTAGGCTCTCAGACAAGTGGCAGACGGCGATACGAAATGATCCGAAAAACCTGATCGTTGTCATTCTCATTTATTTGTTCATGAGCACTTTTAAATGAACAAGAGAACTTTTTTTTTTCTTTGTGCATGTTTTTGTTTCGTCCAGTCATTTACGTGTCTACATCTTGTTTATTCTTCATTTCACACTGCCAAATTGATGTGGGTTAGAGGTAGGTTTCCATTTTCAAATGTCCACTTCAGTCCTGAACATCTCCTTCAGTGGCTGCTCGCTGATGACATTGGGAGGCTTAAATGTTTTACTATGCATGAAAAACTTAAAGTATCTATCATCGACAGCGATTTACAGTACATGTGCTTGAAACTAAACAATTGAAGATGTAATCATGATAATCAGTGATTGATAATGAGCATTTTCCAGTACTCAGCAGCTAGCCACTGTGAAGCCTATTCCTGCAGTTTTTGAGTATTTATGGTTTGGATTTTTTTATTTTTTTTATTTTTTTTGCCTGCTGCTCCCAAACACCCAAACCTCCATCTGTCCTTGTGCCTCTGGTTTGAGCTGTGTGCCCTTAACAATCATATTACCTGAAAACCCCTGCTTCAACAGCTGAAGTGATCTAATGAGACCCTTCTGAGTGAATGTCAAGAAAAAAAAAATCCATGCCACATTTCACATGTGGCATAAAATTACCTTTTGGTTTTAGAAAATTCAGCTTGTTTTTAGGACCATTAAGATTTTTTGCACAATGTTATTATTTTTAATAACAGCAAAGCACATTTTCCTCCTAAACACCTCATTGTAATTTTTCCAGACTTTTAACTTTTGAGTTTGGTTGTAGTTCTTATCATTATCAGTGGCGATTCTTATTAATGTGATACATTTTAACTTAATGAGCCTAAATTATAGACAGTGCAGCAAATTGTAAAAATGATTTCTTGAAGGATCATGTGAGACTGAAGACTAAAGTAATGATGCTGAAAATTCAGCTTTGATCACAGGAGTAAATTACATTTTAAAATATATTACAATAGAAAACAGTTATATTAAGTTAAAGAATATTATAAATTATATAATATATATATTTTTTACAATTGAACAGTTGTGTATAAATACTTAATTCAATAAAGCATTTTGTTTAATTACTCTAATGAGAATAAGCATTGTTTTTGTACTACCAATGAGAATTGGGATAAAAATGTGCTTTATTGTCATAAAAAATAATGTCATGATGTCAAAAAATCTTTAGCCTAACAACAGTTTTTGTTTCATGCTAAATATAATTTCTTTCTTTTGACTATGTAGTGAAATGTGACCTGGATTTGTTTTTGACTGCTTTATAAGATTCACCCTTCTGTTCTGTAAAATATGCCAAGACATTGTTGAAATATAACAGAAGTGTGTGTTTTGTGTGTGTGTCAGTGCCCAGGCAGTGCTCCGAGAGTGAGTTTGCCTGCACCAGCGGCCGCTGTATTGCTGGCAGATGGAAGTGTGATGGAGATCATGACTGTGCTGACGGATCTGATGAGGCAAGTCACAAGACCACTTATTCACACCTGCTTCAGGAAAACACGCACTTCAGCAGAATTTTCATCAATGATGATCCTCCTGAAAAGCAAATACTCATTGCAGTATGTACCGTGTGTGTATTTTGCAGCACGGCTGTGATGTGAAGTGTGATAATGACCAGTTTCAGTGTAAGAACGGTCACTGTATCCCATTCCGCTGGAGATGTGACGCCGACGCCGACTGCATGGATGGCAGCGACGAGGAGAACTGCGACACTGGAGGTTAAAATCGCACAAAAATATGCTGAATCCATAATCATTTTAAACTGAAACTGTCATTTATTGTAGGAATATTTCACCCCAAAATGAACATTTGCTAAAAAATGTACTTAGATGAGTTTGTTTCTTCATCTGATTTGAGAAATGCATTACATCACTGGCTTACCAATGGATCCTCTGCAGTGAATGGGTGCCGTCAGAATGAGAGTCCAAACAGCTGATAAAAACATCACAATAATCCACATCACTCCAGTCCAGCAATTTTGAGAAGCGAAAAGCTGGGTGTTTGTAAGAAACAAATCCATCAGTAATGAATTTAGACCCAGATTTTGTCTAAAATATGAGAATTTAATTCTTAATAACAGTTTCTCCTGTTGTCCTTTAAATTCACCAACATATTTGTTCAGAGCTGTTTTCATTTGTAAACACTGATCTTGATCTGTGCATATTTCTCTCCTGATTCAAATGTGATGATATTTCACTGGAGAAAGCAATATTATGGATAGAGGACTCTTAATGATGGATTAACGTCTTAATGATGGATTTGTTTCTTACAAACATGCAGCTTTTGGCTTCACAAGATGTTAGTGAATAGACTGGACTCGAGTGGATTATTTGTGGGTTATTGTGGCTCATTTTGCACCCATTCCAAATTTTCCTTTTTGGGCGACCTATTCTTTTAACTTTGTTTCGAACCTCTACTGTATGCTGCTTTAGAAAATGTTTGAAGAATCTTCTTATAGCTTTTTTCTAAACAACGATAATTTATAGTGACTACATCTGTCAAGCTGCATAAAAGAAATCCATATGAGTTTTGCACTATTTTACATACAGTATCTTCTAAAGTCGTACAGAATAGCTTTGTGTGAGAAACATCATTATTCACTAATTTTAGCCTGCGTTCTTGTCTAGATGCTATGTATGTATGTATGTGTAGTTAACACAAGGTGAAAAGGTTCAATTCCAACTTGAAATATAGTGCACAAGTTGTATGGACTGCTTTTATGGTGCTTTTATTGTGTTTTTGTGAAGACCAGAAAAAAAAAAAAACATTTCAACATTTCAGATTTAAAAAGTTTATGAGAGTAAGTAAATAATGACAGAATTTTTATTTATGGTTGAACGTTTCCTTTGAACAACAGCATTACCCATAAACCAGTGCCTGCAGTATTAATTAGAGTGATCAGACTCTGGAGAGGGTTTTAGTATTCAAGGAGGCCTTTCTGAAGATGCATTGCCAAGTGTTTTACTTACACACACACACACACACACACACACACGGTAATTGCTGTGTGGTTGTGCTGGAATGAATACAGATGAGTTACCCTGTCTGTGTGTGTCTGTGTGTGTGTGTAGTGGGTCGATTCTGCCCTCTGGATGAGTTTCAGTGTAATAACACTCTGTGTAAGCCGCTGGGCTGGATGTGTGACGGCGAGGACGATTGTGGAGACAATTCAGATGAGAACCCAGACGTGTGCAGTGAGTAGTTCATTTTTTCAACTCAATTAGCACTTCATTTTCTCCTCAGACTCCACTTAAATGTTTCCTAGATCTGTGGTACATGCAAGTACAATAGTGGCCCAAAGCATCAGGCTTTTACGTGCATCAGGATTTTATTTGTGGGAAATTAAAGCCGAGATGGTTTATATATTAAATCCCCATCTGCCAGTGCCTGTTTTTGAGTAACTGAATTAAACACTTCACAGACGAAAGATATGTTGCATTGTTTGATCATTTTAAATCTCAGATAAGTCTGATATCGTGTTTCTTCATTGCTCTCACGTGTATGTAATTTAATGCCCACTGTGCACTGTAAATATTTTGAAATATAAACCTCATGTTTCAGATATTAAACAGATTCTTTCCTGGATGCTGGTCAATGTTGCATTGCAAGTGTAATTAAATAAGCAATATAGTAACAGCTATGACACAAAACACCTGTTCAGCATATTACTGCGCTGCACCCTTTAACCTGTATGTGTATGTGTCAGGGACGTTATCTTTTGCATACAGTGTGAATACTGCAGTCTGTTAATATGGATGTAAAAAAAAAAAAAGTGTGAAACAGGCCTTAGGATTCTTCATTTGCATTAGCAGCATTGCTTCATTTATATTCAATGTTGCACATACTCTATCAAACAGAGCTTTTGAATGTTTGGGGTTCAGACTGACTCTGCTGGTGAAATCGTCTGAATGTTCACTGGTGTGTTTTTATTCTGTGTGTGTTTCAGAGAGTTTCCAGTGTCCTCCCACCAGACAGTTCCGATGCCATAATGACCGAGTGTGTCTGCCAGTGTCTAAACAATGTGACGGTGTTGACAACTGCGGAGACAACAGTGATGAACTCAACTGCCGTGAGTAATTGCTACTTTTCTTGGCTGATTTATTGAAAAATGATGGGGTTTTTTTTTGCATGTCATTTTTGCCTGTGCCATTATCATCATTTTCATGTGCCATTTCTTACTGAAAATATTATTATATACATATATTTGTGTTTTTACTGAACTTTCAGGAAATTTTCTTACCACCATAGACAATGGGGGATCCCATCCCCTAATTTTGTGGTTACAGCCTTTCCAATAGTTATTTATCATTACTAACACTAACCCTAATGCGTTACATCTTTTCATTTCAGTATGGAATTCATATGTTATACTATGCATGTTATTTGAATAATAACTCAGTTATCTGGTACTAAATCTGTCCATCACATATTGGATTTTATAAAGAAAGGTATATCAATAACCCATGGAGCTTCTCTTTCAAAACATGTTTTGTGTATTTTAATGTTTTGAGTTGAAGATCAGTGCAAAAATTGTCCTATGCACTCAACCACATGATTCACAGTGAATATTTTTCTGTAACTTTATGCCAAAAAAAAATGACTGTAAAAGAAACATACCTGATAAAGACATCCTTCAGATATGATGCAGAAATTATTATTACTGCAGGTGGAAATTGTCACAGCATAACAATGTTGAACAGATAGTGAGGGATTTATTCATTCATGTATGTATGTATGTATATGTATGTATGTATTCATTTATTTATTTCTGGTAATTATAAGTAGTCATGAGGACACCAATGATCATGCTAGTAAATGTCTATTGAAGTGAATTTGTCCCTGTTTCCTGACAGAAACTCCCGCACCTGCGGTTTGTGGAAAGGGTGAGTTTACCTGCAGCACTGGAAAGTGTATAAGCATGAATCTACGCTGCAATTTCTTCAACGACTGTGAGGACTATGGCTCTGATGAGATCAACTGCAACAAGAAAAGTGAGTTTATTTGACAACCTTTTTTTTTTTTTTTTTGTCAATCATTGAAGTTTGATTGAGGTTCACTAAGTGTCTTTTTGTGTTGTTCTGTGTCTCTGAACAGATTCAGGTCTAAATGAATGCCGTAACAACCGCAGTATTTGTGAAGATGAAGGTCACTGTGTGGTGAACGGAACCGACTCATTCTGCTCCTGCAAACCCGGCTTCCAGAAAACATACCCGCAAACCTGCACAGGTACCGCCACAGCACACACATGCTGAGAGCCAGAGACTAAACTGCTAACAAATCATCTGCAGATCACATATTCTTTTATTCTTTAGGGATTATTAATCAAAAACCAATAATAAAAAGAAAAATAGAGCACAGCTCAATTTATCAACTAAAACCAATCATAAACACAAAATTAGGATTAAAAAAGAATCTGTATTTCTTGAGCTAATTACAAACCATACCAGCAGTGTCAAACAAGAATGAATCCATCATATAATCATTCAGCAGAGACGATTGTGAAAATCGCTTCACACCTAATGTTTTTGTGCCTGTCCATGTTGTCATTTTTCTCTCTCAACAGATGTGAACGAGTGCAAGCAGTTTGGGATCTGTTCTCACATCTGTAACAACACTAAAGGCTCTCACAAATGCAGCTGCTACAAGAACTTCATCAAAGTCAACGACACCTGCAAGGCTGACAGTATGTTTTAAACTAAAGTCAAGTCTATTTGTATACCGCTTCTCACAATACACATTGGTTCAAGATAGTTTGTTTTTTTTTAATGTTGATGTTTATGATTAAAATTACTTCATATCTTCTTATCTTAATATCAATATCATAATATCTGCTTAATATCTGCCTTATAGTTATATTTAGCAGATTTGAACTGAACAATAATATAGATTGTTTGTGACAACATGAAGTTATATAAGGTTTATAGCATATGTATATCTCTTATTAAGTGAGTATACTGTATCTATGCAGATAAAGTTGGACATTAAATATACTGCTGTGGGATAATATAGTTTACATTTTGCGATGATAAAAATTCACTTTATGAGAGTACATTTATGTATGCAAATTAAGTTCTACATTTATTTTATTGAGGTGTATTGCTGTTATCTTGATTTCAGTATTACATTTACTTTCTGTCACTGTGCTGTAACGCCCCCTATCTGTCATTCTAGGCAGTGACAAACAGGCTCTGTACGTGGCAGATGATAATGAAATTCGCAGTTTGTATCCTGGAATGCAAAACTGGATATATGAACAGGCCTTCCAAGGAGACGCCAACGTACGCATCGACGCCATGGACCTGCACATCAAATCCAAACGGATCTTCTGGACCAACTGGCACACGGGCAGAATTTCATCCTTCGAGCAGCCTTCTGCTGGACCCGCCTCGCCAAACTCAAACCGCAACCGAAGACAAACCGATTCCAGAGTTACTGATCTAGAGGTCAGTGCTTCTCAGTGCCGTTACAGCACATTTGTGACTTGAGTGTGAGAGACTTGCGGTTTCAGTTACTTCACCTGTACAAAAACAGTCTGTTAGCTGACTGATATTCCAAGCTGGTATTTGTTATCAGAAGTCTTCCCAAAAAAAAAAAAAAAAAAAAAAACCCTAACAACACAAACATGCAAAATATAATTGATTAACAGAATTTATCAGAAGGAATTAATGCAGTAACCTTTGATTTATTGTAGATCCCTGGTCTGAAGATGCCTCGTGGGATCGCTGTGGACTGGGTGGCCAACAACATCTACTGGACGGACTCGGGTCGTGACGTGATCGAGGTGGCGCAGATGAACGGGCAGAATCGTAAGACGCTCATCTCAGGCATGATTGACGAACCTTACGCCATCGTGGTGGACCCACCGAGAGGGTGAGCGGATAATCAACAGAAAGTGGATGCTTCAACGGCATTCTTTAATATCAGCACTAGCTATGTTTGTGTCAGCATATTTTTGCTGGGCAACATTACATTTATTAGTGATATTTGCTAAGTCAGTTATACAGTTCATACTTTGTACGGCTGCACGATTAATCAAATGCAATTTCATGCACGCCTTGTCAGTGGAGCACGGTTCTGTGATCAGTAGTAAATATCCATCTGAAGGCCAGAGGGCGCTCTTGTGCTGAAACTCCAAATATGCCTCGCAGAAGAAAGGTAATGCACGTCGACAAGCTACGTAAAAACCGATTATGAAATTGAAGAAATCTTTCTGCGATTATGAACGTGGTTTTGCGTAGCTTGTCAGTGAGCTATGGCTCTGTGTAGTAAATAATGCTCCATCTGAAAGCACGCCGAGTTTGAGTCGCTTATAACAAAGTAAATATACTTTATTATAAAGAAAATTATAATAAGAAGAACTCATATATTGTCATAGTCGTCTGTTAGTCACGTTGAATCAATGAAAGCAGTTCAATCTTCTGTTTCCTGGAGCAACGTGCATTACCTTTCTTATGCAGGGCATATTGGGAGTTTCAGCACGAGAGCGCCCTCTGACCTTCGGATGGTGATTCACTACTGATGACAGAACCGCATGAAAATCGCAGCTTTTGCCTAATCACGAATGAGATTTAATTTTGATTAATCGTGCAGCCCTAATACTTAGGGTTCACAGTCTTGAAATAAGCATTTGGCTTTGTATTAAAACTATGTTCCATTGATTCTTGAAGCACCATGTACTGGGCCGACTGGGGAAACCACCCTAAGATCGAGACGGCCGCTATGGACGGCACCATGAGAGAGACGCTGGTGCATGAAAACATCCAGTGGCCCACAGGTCAGACATCATGTGAATCAAACATCAATCAAAAATTAAGCACCTGTGACACCAGTAATATGACTTCTCTTGGGTTTGTTTGCCAGGTCTAGCTGTGGATTACTTCAATGAGCGTCTGTACTGGGCTGATGCCAAGCTCTCTGTTATCGGGAGCGTCAGACTGAACGGAACAGATCCGGTCATAGCTGTCTCCAGCGTTAAAAACAGTTGAGTCATTCGCTTGATCAATTCAGGTCACATCTCTGTAACGTATATGTACATTCACATGCCAGAATAATAGGATATAATAGGACAAACAAGCCTGGGAAAATTTGATTCGCTTGTGCATCCTCAAACAACTCTGGATCAATCCAGAGGAATTCAGTTTTAGATGAATTATTATTTGTTTTGTATTGAAAAGCCTAAACAGAATAAAACATTAGAGCCAAGACATGTGAGCACAAACTTTTCATAATTTAATGCAGAATTTTAAACACCTTAATGAACAAACAACCAAATCATGAAATGTAGAACATTTGACTTTTATGTTTTATTTTATTTCAGGTAATGAACACACCTTTGTATAGTTTAAGTTTTAGTTAACTATAATATTTTTATAAGATTTTTTATTGTCAATGCATCTCTAAAGTTTGAATGAGCTTTTATAAAGCTCGAGCTATAAAATAACGACATAAAGTCTTTTTCTCCATTTTAGATTTGCACCATCCTTTCAGTATCGACATCTTTGAGGATTTCATATATGGTGTGACCTATCACAACAACTTTGTCTTCCGCGTCAACAAGTTTGGCAAGAGTGCAGTGGAGCATCTGACCACAGGAATGAACCATGCCACAGATTTGGTCCTGTACCACCCTTACAAACAGCCAGAGAGTAAGCCTGGGAAATAAATCTGTCAACCAACCGATTCTTCTCTTTATTTGAACTCAGTCACAAAACATAATCAATGTAGTTTTTGCCTCTTGATTGATAGAAGAATAGAAAAATTGCTGGGAGAAATTTAGACAAAAGGTTTTGATGAACCTTTAATGATGTGTAAGGTTAGTTTGCTCATTCATGTATCATGTGCTGTTTTTTATTGTAGTGGCTAACCCATGTGACAGGAAGAAGTGTGAGTGGTTGTGTCTGCTCAGCCCCAGCGGCCCAGTCTGCATGTGTCCCAACGGCAGAATACTGGACAATGGCACCTGCGTGGAGGTTCCCACCCCAACGCTGTCCCCTGTCTGTGAGTATACAGCTGTGAACTTTCACATTGCTTGAGAAGGGAAACAGATGCTGCAATTTCATATAGCCATGTCTTAAACATTGGGGGGGGGGGGCGCGCAACTTTAATATATATATATATATATATATATATATATATATATATATATATATATTTATATTATTTATTTATTTATTTATTTCTCATTTCATATAGCCTATATGAGTGCTGCTTTAATTGACGCACACACACACATCACTCGCACACAGAAACTTGTCAACACTACCCACAACTTTTATTATAATAAAATAGTTTCCATACTGAATCACTACATTATGTTTCTTAGCAATGACGTGTTTTTGAAGTTGCTAAATTCACAGCATCATTGTTTGTGGGACAGACAAACAGACGCCGGTAGTTCACACACGCACATTTCATCTCTCTCTCTCTCTCTCTCTCTCTCTCTCTCTCAAAATGGGCCTATTTTAGAAAAAAGTCGAGTAGTTTGCTTCACTGAATATAACTCAGTCATTTAACATTTCTATTGTAAAACAGTTGACTAACATTAAATGATTTGCAGCTTCCATCTTACTGTACCTCGCTCTCTTTTAATATTAAACTGACGCTTCTCGCTAAGCATCTGTGAACGGTAAACCCCGCCTACTTTGATTTGATTGGTCAGCTAAGTTATTTTGACATTGAGGAGCGTTAGCACTGTTAGCCCGCTGAGGCAGAGCTGGCTGAAAATGTTACTTTTAAAGATTTTTGTCACCCTAACAAGAGAGCTGTGTAATGGAGGGCAGCAGACCAGTGCAAGAATTTCAAATACTGGGGGGGACTTGTCCCCCTCAATGTCTATGGTGGTTACGGCCCTGAGTGACGACACATATGAACCAGAGTGGCAGCCAAATCTGCGAGAATAATAGAATAAAACGAAACTGCAAAATAATCATAGTTCCCATAAATGCACATAATTTCTACTGTAAATATAGTTTGAGAAGAGTTGTTTTTGGAAGTGCCATGGATTCTGATTGTAAATAAGGTAAGTGCTTATGGAAGAGATGTGTCTTAACCTGCTTTGAAACAGAAAGTTGGTTTCAGCAGATCGGGATGAGGCTGGTAGTTTGTTTCACCACATTAGAACAGAAAGTGTGAAGGTTTTGGAAAGTGATTTTGTTTCTGATTGTGAAGGAACAACCAGGCACCACTGGTTCAATGGTGGAAGCGAGCATGTGCTAGTAGGAGTGAACTGAGATAGCGTCAAAGTCTTGAATTGGATGTAGGCAGAAACAGGTGGTGAGGCCTGGGCCATCTTTGGTAGTTTGAAGACACTTTCTGGCAAAAAGCGTATTGCAGTAGTCCAGTCAGTGGAGAGGATGAAAGGAGAATAACAGAAATGTGAGTGACAAGATGGTTGCTAGTGATACTGGTATGGGAAAGGATGAGGTCTAGTTGTTTGCCTGCTTTGTGTGTCGCAAGGGCATGCTATCTTATAAGGTCTCCAGAAGGGCTAGGAGTTCAGCTGCTTGAGGATTGTCTAGGTGGGTTTTGAAGTTACCAAAAACCAGCAGCAAAGTTCCATCCTCAGCAAAAGCTCCTCAAGGAAGTTGCTCAGTTGACCTGGAGGAGGATAAATAACAACAAAGTTTATTTTAGCAGGATTAGCTTTTTTTTCGAAAGATGTCTTAAGTAGGGTTGGGTATCATTTGAATTTTATCAATTCCAGTTCTGATTCCGATTCTGCTTATCAAATACGATTCTTATCGATTCCCAGTTTCGATTCCAATGTGGTTGAAAAAATGAAGTCAAACATTTAGATACCGAACATACTTATCCTGGGTCTCTTTTTGCAGAACATTTAATTGCTGCTGAATACCATGAACAAAAATCATAAAAACTGGACTCGATTAAGAGCTGTTTGTGTGCAAAATAGTGCTGCATGATTCTGGATAATTTAAGACTTTTTTTTTCTTTTTAATGAAAGGTTGTAGTTCTCTCACAATTCTGAAGAAAAAATATTAGACAACTAAACAAAATTTTATGGAATTTATGAATGGAATGATTCAGTGACTGGATGAATCAATGTTTTTGAATGAATCTCTTGAATGAATGATTCAAAGACAAATACATTTTTAACAGCCCCTTTTCACCAAATAGAAAAAGATGCGCACACAGGGGTCTCACTTTATATTAGATGGCCTTAACTACTATGTACTTACATCAAAAAATAAGTACAATGCAATATGAACACAACAAGTACATTGCAAAACATTTTTGCTGCTATTGAGGTGGGATAAAGGTAAGGTTAAGGACAGATTTGGTAGTATGGGTAGGTTTAAGGGTAGGGTAAGGTGTAAGGGATGGGTCAACAGTGTAATTATAAATGTAATTACATTAATTACAGATGTAATTACATGCAGGTATTTTTAAAAATTTAAGTACAATACAAAAACAGGTATGTACACAATAAGTGCACTGTATCAAATGATTAATTTGAATGTAAGTACATAGTAGTTAAGGCCACCTAATATAAAGTGGGACCCACACAGGAATTGATAGGTGGAATTGAAATTTTAATTTAATGACAAGTATCCGATTCCTGACCTTAAGTATCCAATTCTGGAATTGGAATTGATTTTCGATTCCCAACCCTAGTCTTAAGATAAAGGAGTGAATTTAAGCTTGGAGTGTGGACAAAGACAATAGTGTTCCTGTAGCTTAAACGGTAGAGCTCAGCAATGTCAGTCAAAAAATAGCTATCAAATTATGTCCCATTCTATATTTTATTCTGGTTGAATATCAAGTTTTACTCTTAAATGTCACATTATGGAAATAAAATGGATTGTTCACTTGGGTTGACCTTTTATAAAACAAGCTCTTTTTATCTGTTTCTTTGTCTTCCCTCAGCTCCGAGTGGCACCTGTAATCTGCTGTGTCTGAATGGTGGAACTTGTGTCCTGAATGCCAGAAAACAACCCAAGTGTCGCTGTCAGCCCAACTATGGAGGAGAGAGATGTGAGCTAAACCAGTGCAGAGAGTACTGCCAGAATGGAGGAACATGTACCGCATCACCCACAGGTGCAGTACCACAAAAACACACCATATGGGTTTTAAATATCTTCTCACATGTCTAATCTTACGTTACACTGCTGTAGAACATACTAGTGAATCCTGGGAGAAATTGCTCACCTGCTTCTGGGCTCACCTGACTCTCCGATCTCTTCCATGTTTGTAGTAATGGTGGCTAATGGTGATGGTGATGTGCAAGATGTTTATTATGTTATTATAAAATGAATAAACAAAAATAACTTGTCTTGTAATGTTTTCAGGAGCTCCGACTTGCCGTTGTCTGGCAGGCTTCACAGGACCCAACTGTAACCAGCGCACATGCGAGAACTACTGTAAGAATGGAGGAAACTGCACAGTTAATCGCGGAAACCAGCCCACCTGCAGCTGCCCTGCAGACTTCCTGGGAGACCAGTGTCAATATCGTAAGTACTACAGAAAAAATGAGTAATTGTTTAAGTCTTTCCAATTCAGTCATTTCTATTTGACAGGTGTTTCATTTTAAACCCACACACTGGTTAATTGAAAAGGTGAATACAGCCCTTCATCGTGCGTCAGGATGCATTAGCATTTGAAGTGTGAACAGGGTCTGAAGGTGATCTTCAAGCCATGACAAAGAAACTGAGAAGTGGGATGTTAAACGGTGTTCTCTACTTCTCTAACAGGGACATGTGATGGATTCTGTGATCATGGAGGGACATGTATGCAGGCCAGCGATGGGTCGAGACAATGCCGCTGCCCTCCACGCTTCATCGGCAACACCTGTGAAGTGGACAAGTGTCACTATTGCCGTGATGGCAAGTGTATTCCCACCAACATCTACCAGCCGCATGGAGATGTTACATGCAGGTACCTCATACTCTAGTACACATATACTAGGGCTGCATAGAATCCATTTACATTGTTAATCTCAGATCTCTTTCAGTTGACTCGTTCAACGTCTTACTATGGCAAATGGCTATTGTGTGGCCAGTCCTGAAGCCCTTTATAATCACGCCTTAATGGCTATACAACAGTTGGTCAAATGATTCGTACATTGACTCAGGATGATTGATCTAGAAGTGCTAAAATGCAAACTTGTTTCCAGGATTAGGCCAGTGCAGGCTATTTGCCCCATTCATTCCCTATATAATACACTGCACATGCCCAAAAGGGCATCCTACATATTTTCTCTCGCAGCATCTGCAACGAGGCTTTCCTGTTTAGTTGCATCTATTGTTAATATCGTTGACTCGATTTGATGCTCGGAAAAGTGAGTTACTACTGGAACATCTGGAGCTTACATCATCCTCTTACTTTTCAAACCCTCTCCTGCCATATTGAGACAATGGCATTTCACAGTGGTTAAAAACAACACCTGTTTTTGCACTGCAGCAGTGTTGTTCTCTCCTGGCATGTACATTGATGGCAACTTTACTGTTCATAATTATTATTTTTTTGTTTGTTTTTGTTGTTGTTGTTGTTGTTTATATTACTGATATACATATGTTTACTGTGTGTTATAGGTGTACCAGTGGCAGAATCCAGCCAAGCTGTTATACATGTGAAGGATACTGTGCTAACGGGCAGTGCTCTCTTAGTGCTACAAATCTCCCACAGTGCAAGTAAGCAGTGTTATTTTAGTAATGTTTATATGCTATTATAGTATTCATTAATTATTTTAAAAATATTTTTTATATTTTGCCTTTATTTTTTTGTTAGTTTTAGTAATTTCACAGAGAACTTCAACTTTTTTCAGTTTCGTTTTTCAAGTTTTTCTTCTAATATTTACAGTATATTTTATTTTTCAGCTTTATTTTAGTTACTGAAAACAATTTTTAATAGTTTTAGTTAATATTAACGGTGCTGCAAGTCATGTAACCTAAACATATTCAATAGTACCACTTAAATACGCAATCATATGCTCTGCCACTCTCCATCAAATGATTTTATTCAATCTACACGGTTCCTTCAGATGAAGACAGCATGCATAATCCCAGTACTCCAACAAGAAAACCAATTTCCAGACTTTTGATATACGAAACCTCATTTCTTCTATTTGTGACTAAAGCTGTGCTGCTTGTCCTCTGTCAATCAGACTACAAAACTAGTCATTCTGTTGATGCTGCTTTCCATTCTTCAGTCAGGTTTGTGTAGCAAATCATTGGCTAGAATTTTAGCAAAACTCTGCAACAAATTCTATTTCTATGCATCAGTTTGTCTGACACTATCAATCACAGAGTTCTGACTTCTAGACCAGCAGACACTAGCATTCCACATAAGTGTTTTAGTGGTTTGTATGATACTTGTAGAACATGTCTCATCTTGTAAGCTGGACAGGTTCTTATTGCTTATCATATGCACCTTTGCCACTGGGGTACCACAAGGGTCGATGCTTAGGCCCTTATTCTTTCCCATTTCACCAGGCATAGCTCACATAGTTGATGCCTGCAGGTGGGTTACAAAGCTTGGTGTGTGGACCACATTATATCATGCCATTTCATCTAGAAAAAAAATTTCATATAGAAAATAAAGGGCCTTCTCAAGATCTTCTCCATTCAGCTCTTCATGGTACTATGACTGTAACTATGTGAGGATTAGTAGCAACAGCATTGATCATTGTGTAATTGCTATATGTTTTGGGTTTAGTTGATATATGAAGAGTTCTAATGCAAAAGCCTCTAAAAGCCATCTTGGTCAAAAATGAGATAATGATACTGAGTGAATGCTCTCCACACGTAGTATATGTTCATCAAGTACTTTCACTTCAAATGCGCTAAATCCTAGCCTCAACCTCCAGAAGTACCAGTACATAGAAACCTATACATAGTAGCCAGAAAGAAATGCTAATTTAAAAAAAAAAAAATCAGACGTACTTAGAGGCTTTTGCATCTGACATCTTCATATATACACTGAACAAAATTATAAACACAACACTTTTGTTTTTGCCCCCATTTTTCATGAGCTGGACTCAAAGATCTAAGACTTTTTCTATGTACACAAAAGGCCCATTTCTCAAATATTGTTCATAAATCTGTGTTAGTGAGCACTTCTCCTTTGCCGAGATAATCCATCCACCTCACAGGTGTGGCATATCAAGATGCTTATTAGACGGCATGATTATTGCACAGGTGTGCCTTAGGCTGGCCACAATAAAAGGCCACTCTAAAATGTGTATCTGGTGTGCAACACATCTCCTTCGCATAGAGTTGATCAGGTTGTTGATTGTGGCCTGTGGAATATTGGTCCACTCCTCTTCAATGGCTGTGCGAAGTTGCTGGATATTGGCAGGAACTGGAACACGCTGTTAAATATCACCTTCGATCCAGAGCATCCCAAACATGCTCAATGGGTGACATGTCCGGTGAGTATGCTGGCCATGCAAGAACTGGGATGTTTTCAGCTTCCAGGAATTGTGTACAGATCCTTGCAACATGGGACCGTGCGTTATCATGCTGCAACATGAGGTGATGGTCGTGGATGAATGGCACAACAATGGGCCTCAGGGTCTCATCACGATTTCTCTGTGCATTCAAAATGCCATCAATAAAATGCACTTGTGTTCATTGTCCATAACGTACGCCTGCCCATACCATAATCCCACCACCACCATGGGCCACTCGATCCCCAAAGTTGACATCAGCAAACCGCTCACCCACACGACGCCATACACGCTGTCTGCCATCTGCCCTGTACAGTGAAAATCGGCATTCATCCGTGAAGAGAACACCTCTCCAAAGTGCCAGACGCCATCGAATGTGAGCATTTGCCCACTCAAGTCGGTTACGACGACGAACTGCAGTCAGGTCGAGACCCCGATGAGGACGACGAGCATGCAAATGAGCTTCCCTGAGACGGTTTCTGACAGTTTGTGCAGAAATTCTTTGGTTATGCAAACCGATTGTTGCAGCAGCTGTCCGGGTGGCTGGTCTCAGACGATCTTGGAGGTGAAGATGCTGGATGTGGAGGTCCTGGGCTGGTGTGGTTACACGTGGTCTGCGGTTGTGAGGCCGGTTGGATGTACTGCCAAATTCTCTGAAACGCCTTTGGAGATGGCTTATGGTAGAGAAATGAACATTCAATTCACGGGCAACAGCTCTGGTGGACATTCCTGCAGTCAGCATGCCAATTGCACGCTCCCTCAAAACTTGAGACATCTGTGGCATTGTGCTGTGTGATAAAACTGCACATTTTAGAGTGGCCTTAGAGTGGCCTTTTATTGTGGCCAGCCTAAGGCACACCTGTACAATAATCATGCTGTCTAATCAGCATCTTGATATGCCACACCTGTGAGGTGGATGGATTATCCCAGCAAAGGAGAAGTGCTCACTAATACAGATTTAGACAGATTTGTGAACAATATTTGAGAGAAATAGGTCTTTTGTGTACATAGAAAAAGTCTTAGATCTTTGAGTTCAGCTCATGAAAAATGGGGGCAAAAACAAAAGTGTTTCGTTTATAATTTTGTTTAGTGTATATATATATATATATATATATATATATATGTGTGTGTGTGTGTATAAATGTTAAATTCCTCTGTTTCTTCATGTAGATGTCCTCTGGGATGGGAGGGTCATCGCTGTGAGAATCCTGCTCCCAGTGAAAATGCTGAATCCAGTGGCCGTATGTCCATTTTTGAATTCTACAGCGATATTCCCCGAAATCTTAATAATACTTGTTATAATAATATCTGTTTCTTTTAGGAACAGCTTCAATAGTCATTCCATTGGTTTTACTGATACTGCTGGTGTTGCTGATTGGAGGAGCAGTATTATGGTACAGGAAAAGAATGAGAGGGTGAGTATTTTATAAAACTGTACTTCTCTAAAGTGTTGTACTGTTCAGAATTTAAAATATAAGCAACTTCCCATCCCAAAAAACACCTCTTTTCTCTCTTTCTTTCTTGGTAAACTGCATCTGCTCTTTTCCGTAGGCTTGGCAAATCCTGCTCCAAACGACCGCGGTAACGGTCTTTGTCCGTTATGTCTTTATTTTGTCCCTCTCCCATTCTGTCCGTTTTTCTTGCTGGTTTGGAGAGTTGTGGTCCAAGTGTTCTTGTTGTCTTCATGGTCTCACCCGATCTCTTTCTGTCATACCTCTGTCAAACCACCTGACTAAACCCTACAAGTGGTTTGTGCCTTGTTCAAATGAGAAGGTGGTAATCTGTTACTGAGAACAAAGAAATAGATACAATCGTGTTAGATTGTGAGAACCTATCGTATTGTTTTCAACAGAGTCATACCGGTCCCGCTGTAATACCGTATGTTTATCTACGATCGGTTCTCAGCAGGACTGCATTAGTCGAAACAGATCTGTTGAACATGTGCCATGTTCAAAACCCAGTGTTTATCAAGATAGTGTGATCATTTGATGGCCTTAACTTAAAGGATTAGTTCACTTCCAGAATAAAAATTTCTTGATAATTTACTCACCCCCATGTCATCCAAGATGTTCATGTCTTTCTTTCTTTAGTCGAAATGAAATTCAGGTTTTTGAGGAAAACATTCCAGGACTTTTCTCCATATAGTGGACTTCAACGAGTTGAAGGTCCAAATTGCAGTTTCAATGCAGCTTCAAAGAGCTCTAAACAATCCCAGCCGAGGAATAAGGGTCTTATCTAGCGAAACGATCTGTCAATTTCCGGAAAAAAAAAAATATAGTAAACATCCCATTGAAAAAGATCCCCATTGAAGTCCACTATATGGAGAACAATCATGAAATGTTTTCTTAAAATAAAAAATAAAAAAAATTCTTTGCGACTGAAGAAAGAAAGACATGAACATTTTGGATGACATGGGGGTGAATAAATTGTCATGTAATGTTTATTCTGGAAGTGAACTAATCCTTTAAAGAAAATGTTAGTCTTATCACAGGTTTTCATTTGCATATTTGATTTTTATTTTTTTTTACTAGGGAAGGGAAGTAAGACCTGATTCCTATATCATAATATAATTGTTTTTGCTTAGAATGCAGGGGAAAATAAAAACATGGTTTATAATATGAAAAGTACAAATGAAAAGTACAATCTTGTGTTATTGGGAACATGATAGATGTGAATGTAGAGATCTGATTATTCATTATTAACAAATGAACCATCCCTGCAAAAAGAGTTTCACTTCAATGCGTTTCAGTTAATAATTAAGAAAATGCATTGATTTAGCTGGACTTGACTATTGAAATAACTAAATAAATGAACTAAATTAAAACTGATATTGCTGATTGTCAGTTGAAGAAATTTGTGACTCTGACACTGTTTGTCATGTGTATTACTGTAAGGCTGCTTTGTATAAAACTGGACTTGACATTTGCGTAACACTTTAGTTTCAAAACTTAGAAAAAAACAATATCATTTACTAATTTTTTTTTTTTTTTTTTTTTTACTGAACGTCCACATGTAAGGCTGTTGTGAAATACGTATATCAGTAAACATTTGCCTGTGACCACACGAGTTGAATTGAATTGAACTACTGTATATTACAGGGTTAATTCACCTAAAATCATTTACTCACCCTTAATCCCATAAGAATTTCATTCACAGTTGAAACAAAAATGAAGATATTTGTACTGAAACCTGTGAGATTTCTGTCCCTCCAATGAAAGTCCACCCAACCAAACTTTCAAGCTTCCAAACGTTTATAAAGAGATTGTACAAGTAATCCATATGAACCGAGTGCTGTCTCTTCCTAAGAGATATGATCGCTTTATATGATAAACAGATTTAATTTAGACTTTTATTTGCATAAACATCGATCAACACACATACTGAATATATGGAGCACATTAAATATGGTAAATGAAAGCTCAAACTTTTACAACATCTTTCTGAACTGTTTTGAAGTTTGGTGAAATGGACATTCAACGGAGCGACAGAAATGTCTCACGTTTCATTAAAATATATCTTCATTTGTGTTTTGAAGATTAACTCAATTCTTATGGTCATACAGCCCAACCCTGTTTATACTCATACTTTTGTACTTGTACTTTAATAAAGGATACCAATTTTCTAACCATTTATCAAGTTTGTCGACTTAAAATTGTGGTTACAGGCAAAAAGATTATTTGCATATACTATGTATTTTGGTAAATGCTGGGTTTATGATGGTGTTGCTTCATTTTAGGTTGTTCCAGTGACTGTTAGTGGCGTCCCTCTGTGTTGTGGCCGTATTTCTCCCTGTGCTGCTTTGTATGGTGTAATACTGACCTCACAACCTCATTTCCTGTGAATAAAAACTGTGTATTGTGTATCTGCAGAGCCAAAGGCTTTCAGCATCAGAGAATGACAAATGGCGCCATGAATGTTGAGATTGGGAACCCAGCCTATAAAATTTATGAAGGAGAGCAAGATGATGACGTTGGAGAATTGCTGGATGCTGACTTCACACTGGATCCAGACAAAGTAAGATGAAGACATATATTCTGAAAGATGTCCATGCTTTATTTGACTACTCTAAAACAAGACTAGAAGAACAAAGAAAAAAACTTAAAATTCCATTCATCCATTTCATAAACTGTGATTTTCTTACAGCCACAGTTATTGCAATGATTGCAGCAGCAGGGTTCTGCAAGTTGAAATCCCAATTATCTTTCTCCATAAAGATTTGTATGTCTTTTTGAAGGATTTTTTTTTTCAAGTAATGAATACTTTTATTCAGCAAGGACACATTAAATTGATGATAAATGACTGTAATCATATTTATAATGTTACAAAAGATTTCTGTTTCAAATAAAGGCTGTTCTATTTATCAAAGAATCCTGAAAAATCCACAAAACAATGTGGCAGCACAACTGTTTTCAACATAAGGTGATAATAATCAGAAATGTTTCTTGAGCAGTAAATCAGCATATTAGAATGATTTCTGAAGGATCATGTGACACTGAAGACTGGAGTAATGACGCTGAAAATTCAGCTTTGATCACAGAGATAAATTACATTTTAAAATATATTTTAAATAGCAAACGGTTTATTTGAAATCATAAAAATATATCAGTGTATAGCCCATTTACTGTATTTTTGATCATGTAAATGCAGCCTAGGTGAAGAGAAGAGACTCCTTTCTACACATTACAAAATCGTATTGACACCAAACTTTATTTGGGTTATTTAATGGCCTATAATTGCATTACAAAGCATTACATGAACTAGGTGTCTTTGAAGGCAGCATATTATTTGGAACAATCTTTGTGTCAGGAGTGTGGATACGATGCCTTAAAATGCTGACTGTGTTTGGTTGCACAGCTGTGGGTTTTTCAGCTAAAGGATTGGTCTGATCCCATATATTTCCAACTTTTTCTTTTGTAGCCGACCAACTTCACGAATCCTGTGTATGCTACTCTGTACATGGGAGCGCACAACAGCCGCAATTCCCTGGCCAGTACAGATGAGAAGAAGGAGCTGCTATCACGGGGCGACGAGGAGCCCCTGGTGGACCCCCTGGCTTAGACTGTCCATCAGTTTGGTCCATACATGGAAAATACCATTTGCCTTTTTGAGAAAAAGAAGAAAAACAGAAAGAAAATCAATGATTAAGTGTTAACACTGTATAAAATGTACAAAATGAAGGACTACTTTTGTATGTGATTGCAGTATTATATTTTGTTCTTTTACAATTGCTCTGGTCACAACAAAACATCACAACAGCAAAAGATTTTTTTTTTTTTAATAAGAAGATGCAGTTTTTGTTTCAATTTTTAGATCACCTCCCCTTTACCTTAATAGCCACTACCTCTGTGCAATATGGAGTCAAAGAAAAAAAAAATGAGAGAGAGAGATTGGAACAATGACATTTTTTTATTTTTGTATGAGATGTATAGAGAAAAATGTTGTTCCATCAGTAATGCCAATTGTTTGTTGTATGTTTGACTGTGTGGAGAGGGAAACTTTGACATGGAACCAGTGTTGTTTGCTTCAAATTTACTACAATGTCAAGCAGATGTTATCAATTTTATGTGCCAGTTTTACCACTCCCATTGTAAGTTCATAATTATTTATAAGGATTATCGATTTCTTGTGCACAGATCCAAACCATTGCAATATTACATATGCTTAATACAGAACAATTTTTACAGGACATTTTTTTTAAGTGAGAATGTCAGTGATGTAGATTTGGACACACTTGACAGAAATGTTTTCATGGTCTTAAAAACCTTTTGATCTAAAGGCTTCTGCTTAAATGCTTGAAATTAGTTTTATAGACAACAATAAATTGTGCCTATGTATGAATCGCTTTACAAAACTAAACATGTTTTGTTAAAAATAAAATGAAATGTTGAGTTTTAAAGGACAGTAAAAGAAAAGCAGCCATCAGGAGTCCAGTACATATCAGAACTCCTTCAGTATTGTTTGAATTAAGAGTGAAGAATTAAAATGAACATAGTGTGCAGAGCTGGAATCTAGACCACATAAAAGAGATCAGATTTAACAGTTTTTGGTCACTACATAATTCCCATACTTCAGTTTGATTTTAGATTAATAATAAAGAATAAGTAGGTGTGTCCCAGCTTTTGACTGGTACTGTATTTATTTTCAGATGAATGAAGTAAAGCTTGGGCAACTGAAAGTGAACATTCTTGTAGAAAATAAAGAGCTGCTTACAAGGAAATCCCAAAACAATCAAATGCACATTTGTGCATTGGTTGTAGTGACACGTTTTGAGCACCTTTAAAGCTGCACATACTCCTGAAGAGGGTTTTTGACAGAAGAAAGTGCATTTTTACACTTGTTTATAATTGTTTTTAAAATGTCACAGTTAAAAATGAAAAACTGATGTGTTCTAATATTGACACACTTTCATCTTGTCTTTTGTAATCTGCCTCTGAAATATACCATACATCATGTTGCTTTTACTTTTAAAATGTATGCTTTTTTCCTCAGTAAATCCATATTGTCCTACTCAGCTTGTTGCTCACACGATGCTTTTGTCGGAATCATTAGCTGTAATGTAAAATGTAAAAAAAAACTACAACAATCAAAAGTGAAATCATCATCTCAGATGAATTACTAATGCCAAGATCTTCAGTTGATCTTTTGTTGAAAGATGACAACTTTTGTAGTGCAAAATGCATGGAAAATTTTATTTTTAACATTAAAATTCAGGATAGTAAAATCACTTGTGAAGGGCTTGGGACTGTGAACATTCCTGTGGTACCATCATTGTTTTCGTTTCCTGACAATATTCATTTTCGTCCAGAGTAAAAAATCACATGACATTTAGGTTATTATATCCAGAACTAAGTGCCTGTGAGCAAGCATAGCAAGTGGCATATTTTGGGATAAGGTGAATGAGGAAGTTAAATGATATTTCTTTGGTAGATAGGATCTACATGACTAGAAATGGCCTCCCGAGGATATTGTCAGTATGGTCACTGTGAAATTACTTACTTTAAGACTTAGACATATTTATCCACATTCATTTATACTTAATTGACACTCACTAGTATACAGGCACCAGTTGTCAAAAAAGGGCTGTAGAGACAATGATGTTGAAATAAGATTTATCAATATCAACAGGTAGATCCAAACATAAGCAGGCAAGTATCACAACCATAACACAAATGGCCACAGCCATATCACCTTGTAGCCCAAGACTGGTTGCCCATTGAAGCTAAACATGGTTGAGCCTGGTCAGTAACTGCATGGGAAACCTCCTGGGAAAACTAGGTCTCTGTGGTCATTAAAATGGCACTTGCCACTTCTTGGCCAAATTCCCTCCACTGGCCCTTGTTAATCATGGCCTCCTCATAATACACATCCACTGAATTGGCCTTATCACCTATAGCTGGTGTGTGGTGAGCACACAGGCACTGATGTACTGTGAGAGAGACCCCTTATATGACTGTAAAGCACTTTGGGTGCACAGTAGCACATAATAAAGAGCTACATAAATGCCTCATTCATTCAGAAAGAACTAATGAGTTAATGAGGAAACAGGTGAACATAATAAAACAGACTGAGAAACTTGGTTAAACATTAAAACACTTGGTTAAAACAAAACACAAAGAAATAGACCATAACTGTGACATAATGCCTCCCTCTGGGAAGGTGCAGCCATGTACCGTGAACTGGCTGAGGAGGTGGATGAGTGGATGGTGAAGGACAGGAGACCAGAGAATCCAAAGAGAAGTAGATGAAGGAAGGATTCATGGAGGCGATGACAGAGGGAGAAGCCATGGAGGAGTGGATGGTGGAAGGACCCATGGAGAATTGGACGGCCAGTGAGCTCTAGAGTGACCCAGGAGACGGCCATGAGGGAGTTGACCACGGTGGAACTGATGGAGGGAGGAGTCAAGGTGGAAACCTTGAGATGAGACCAGGAGATGATGAGGCCCAGGTGGTGTCCACTGGATCAAGAGACGTAGTGACACCAAAAGACCAGGAGACCAAGGCGGATTTCCGGCGACAAGTGGCCACAGAGGAGCCGGTGTGCCGGAGGACAGCGGTGACTACGAAGCAAGTGAGGCCAACGGTGGAGCCTAGGGCTGCATGTCCACCAAAGTGTTTTTAGCCAGCTTAAAACACCAGGCGCTTTTCTGAAAAAGCCCAGCTGTGAGCGCTTGAGAGCGCACACTGATGGAGGCAATCTCCAATTTCATCACTAGGGTCTGGTGCTCTGTCACAAAATGGTTGTAGAAACGATGATGATGAAGAAGGTAAAGTGTCCAAAATAAGATTTAATAATATCAACAGGTAGATCCAAGCATAAGCAGGCAAATAACAGAACCATAACTCAAACAACACCAGACAAAGGAACTGAACTAAACAGGGAGTATAAATAAAAAGGAACTAATGATTAATTAGGACACAGGTGGATATAGTGATAATAAAATGGACTCAGAATCTAGGTCAAACATGAAGACAGAACCAAAACACAAAGAAACAGAACATAACTGTGACACCGGTGTACTCTGTTTTCCATGTTCTGTTCTGTCTTGTGTACAGTTGAGGATTTGAACCCTTTCAAAGTTTTGCTGTTTTGGTGGTTAACATCACAATTATGTCACAGCACAAGAATGCTGAGTTGGGATAAATTAGTTATTCAATAGTCCAATAGAAGTCCAATAAAGTCCGTCCATCCATCATAAAAAGTACTCCATGCGGGGGGTTAATAAAGGCCTCCTGAAGCGAATCAAATCAGGTGTGTAAGAAAAATATCCATATTTAAATCTTTATTAACAGTAATCTCTAGCTTCTGCTAACTGTCATACACATGTACATGAGAGAGTGGCATTCCAGCGGATGACTCAGGACGTAGGTTTAGTGTAAGAGCCAAGTTCAAACATTGCTGACTGAAATTCAACAAGCGGGGAAAGGTCTGCAAAGGCATCAGCTATATGAGGTGGAATTGTCCGTCACCCAGGCTCAACTTGTAGCCTGTAGCTCCAGCACCATCCCTGACTTCAGAAAACCAAACTACTTCTGTACAATACTTCACATTTTAGATGTCTCTGTAATTACACATACCTGATTCAACTCATCAGCTCATTAGTAAAGACTCCAAGACCAAAAATGTGTGTGTAAGATAAGAGAGACATCAAAAATGAGCAGTGTTGGGGGTTCTCCAGTACCAGGGTTGGGAACCACTGCTCTACGGGACCAGCGGACCTCGGTCACATCAACCTGGGAACACTTAATTTCTAGCAATTATGGTCAATTTGATTTCACAGATACTATTTAAACTAAACTGAGCTAGACAATGAAATCTCTGAATTCAATAATAAAATGCCCTTAACTGAAAATTGAGTGTTTACTCATTATTATACATTACTGACACTCTGTCCTCCAATTTGATACTGTTAAGTGCTTTGACACACTCTGTATTGTTAAGAGCGCTATATAAATAAAGGTGACTTGACTTGACATGACATTCAAGCCTCACCAGGTCCACTTCTGAAGTAGCAACCTCATTGCATGGACCAAGGCCAAACACACTATCACAGATGCTTACCCATTTCCAAGAATCCAAGAAACCATGGATACCCTGCAAATGGTGAAGTAGTTCAGCACTGTAGATCTAGCCTTCAGGTATTGACAAGTGAAGATGACTTCAGAGGCTTGACAGTCAGCTTTGTTTTGCCATTTGGCCTTTGTAATGCCCCAGTGATGTTCCAGCATTTAATAGATGATGGCTGAAGATGAAAGTACACTCTAAAAAATGCTGGGTTATTTTTTAACTCAATTGCTGACTTATACCTGTTGGGTCATTATGTTGGGTTATTTTTCCAGTGTTGGGTAGTTTTTTGTGTAACCGTGCTGTTGGGTTAGTGGCTCAGTCAATCTCACTGACCTCTGAAACTATACACCCCTCCCCCTCCCTCCTATGAAATAACCCAGCGCGGGCAATTTAAAACAACCTAGCATGTTGGGTCAAAGATTTAACCCAACTGGGTGGGTTAAAATAACCCAATGCTGGGTTTGTCCATATTTGACCCAGCGTTGGGTTGCCAAAATAACCCAAATTGGGTTGTTTTAACCCAGCGTTTTTTTAGAGTGTACCATAGGGACAATTGGCCCAATGGCTAGAGGAGCTTAGGCGAATGATTGCAGTTTCAGTTGTGTGTCGCCTTAGGGACTATCACGAAAATGCATATGTGTCCAGAAGGCTGTGTCACTCTACCTGCCCCATAACCTTAAAGAACCCCTTCAGGAAACGTGCAATTCCATCATCAGGCAATTCTCTGTGACTTTGATAGCAGACCTGTAGATGATTTACCTGGAATTTTGACCCCAGAGTTCAGTCAAGTGGGGGTGATACAATGCGTCATGGTTGAAAATGCTGCTCTGTTCTTAGAGTAGACTATTGAAAAACTGTGTTCTGCGCAGGCAGTTGACTTTGATATCGCTCCTATTAGAAGTGAATGGAGGAAAGGCCAAAATGATCCTGATCCAGCATATTTCCCCCTACAGGACAGTGACAAAATCCTACTTTGTACCCCATTTCTCCCACATTGCTGAACCCATCAATGCCCTAAAGAAAAAGGGACACAAGTTTGAGTGGACATCTCAGTATCAGCAACCCTTCAATCAGTTAAAAGCATGTCTGACCTCTCCACCAATCCTGGGTCATCCTGATCTTAAATTCCCATTTGCGGTATACACAGATGCCAGTGATGCTTGACTTGGAGTAGTGTTAAACCAGCGAAAAGAACCAGTCCAGGAAGAGGTTATTGCTTATGCTAGTCAAGCTTCAAAAAAAGCTGAAACACATTATTCCACTACTGAAAAAGAATGCCTTGCTGTGATTTGGGCTTTAGAAACGTGGCAACACTATCTCAAACCAAAATTATTCACCATTGTCACAGACCATTCAGCACTGCTGTGAGTGATGAACTCCACTAGGACAACTAGTAGTCTGATCCACTGAGCTCTCTGTCTGCAAAAATTTTACATTGTGGTTGAGTACCAAACGGGAAAAATCAAGGAAGCCCCAGATGCTTTATCCCAAATACACCTGGATGCCATGTGTACTCCACTCAGAAGGAGAAACCTGGACTTCCAGATTCAGCGATAGACATCTGGGAAGAACAACACAAAGATCCATAAATTACCAAGCTATTTCAGTCTCTAGCAGAAAATGATTCTTCTGTGCAAGAACAATATGAAATAGTTGAAGACAAACTATATCACCAAATTCATCTATCAAATGGACAAGTGCATATAGAATCTATGTTCGTGCTGTTCCTTTTTTTTTGTTATTTTGTTATTCGTTTATGTTCTCGTGTTGATGTGTTTTTCCGGGACTTAAAGTTTGGATTTAATAGAGGAGTGCTATTTGGATGTAGCCATAATCATCAGTGATATCGCCATCGCCATCGCCATATCCGGTTGGATGTGTTTTCCTTGGGACGTAAAATTTGGATTTAATGGAACAGTGCTTGGATGCTTGAGCGAAGCGTTCCGAAACTTTGGAATAAATAGCGATATCATCATATCGGAACTTTTGGAACTGTTATACTGCTGGACTGCTGATTTTCGACATCTTTGGGACTGCCTTGCAAATTTCTGTTCAGCATCTCACTTTCTGAAATCCCCACGAGCCCTCTGCCCGTTTTGCTTTACCACTTTGCACTCGTGGTGAGTAAGTTTCCTCTTTCTCATTGAGTAGTGTTGATTCTGATTGTAATACTGCTAAAGATTTTTTGTCTGTTTTGGATTATTTTGATGTATCACAGCATATTGATTTTCCCACGCATTCACATTCTCATACTCTTGATCTGCTTTGCACTGTTGGTATTGACAATGTTGGAGCTCAGGGTCATGAAATGATCATAAACTTATTGTCTTTGGTTTTCCTGTCCGCCTTGTGAAACCAAAAACTAAAACTACTATTTCTTACCGTAACCTGAAATCTGTAACT
>JAFVLL020006974.1:0-14628 GCA_021397915.2 Tor tambroides | reverse complement strand
TTAGTCCCCCCCACCCAATACACACGTACACACACAATTTCCACTCTCACTTCTTTCTTTTCATCTCTTTTTAATTCCTCTACTCAGCAATTTCTAAACCTTTTTGTTCCTCCTTACAACCCTACTTCTCTTTAAGACTCTCCTCTTGGAGGACACTGGCAGAGAGCGAGTGTGGAGTCTGAACCGTGTATGTGCATTGTGAATTTAAAGCAGTGTCTCCTTCAGGGGTTTTGCATTTGTATGAGAGGTGAGGCGGTTGGATTTGGCCGTAATCACAGCTTTTCTCTAACGCACACAGAGACCAACATTCTCAGAGTCTAATTAATGACAGTGCTGCAGGGGTGCTTAAATCAAGTTATTATAAAGTTTTGAAGTTAAGATGCTCTATACCTCAGCAGTGAACTAAACTTTCCATCTATCCAGAGCTAAATAGCATGCTAATCAACACCTACATGAACCCACGTTGTTTGTCACTTACCAGATCCTCTTATCCAAAGTTTTACAAAAAATAAATCTCCAAAGTACTTCAAATAATACTATGTTGCACCATCATGGTAGAGTCCAAAGAATTACCACTGGATTGGTATTGGAAAACAGTATTGGAAAATCTTGGTTATCTTGGTGTGTTACTAGTTATGGTAGTTAAGAAAACAGTAGTAGGGTTTCTACTGCAGATTTGTGCAAAACGTTTGCAATATTTTATAAATGACGATTAAAAAACCTATTGCGAATTGATGGCCTTTCCATTAACTGTTGCTATTTGACTAAAATGTAATTTTTTTCCTCTCGCGATAAGTCGTTATGTTGGTAGGTTGACGTATATTGGTAGGTTGGATATGTTGGTAGGTTGACGTAGGTTGGATATGTTGTTGGATATGACGTATATTGCAGTCACCGCACTAGCAATTATTTTTAATCGAAGAAGACGTAGACATGTATCTTTAAATAAATAATAATAAATAAATAGATGTATTGTCAAGTATGGTGACCCATACTCGAAATTGGTGCTCTGCGTTTAACCCATCCAAGTGCGCACACACACACGGAGCAGCCATTGCTCCAGCACCCGGGGAGCAATTAGGGGTTCGGTGCCTCAGTCATGGTATCGAAGGTGGTGAGAGTGCTGTTCATTCACAACCTTCAATTCCTGCTAGTGTGAGAATCAAACCGGCAACCTTGCGGTTACAAGCCCAGCTCTCTAACCATTAGGCCACGACTTCCCCCAGGGGATTTAGTGAAGCAGGGGATGCTTCTAAAACAGTGGTCTCAAACTCAATTCCTGGAGGTCCACAGCTCTGCAGATTTTATCTCCAACCAGCTCGAAATCACACCTGCTTGGAAGTTTCTAGTAATCCTGAAGACCTTGATTAGCTGGATCAGGTGTGTTTGATTAGGGTTGGAGCTAAACTGTGCAGAGCTGCGGCCCTCCAGGAATTGAATTTGAGACCAGTGTTCTAAAATGTGCCACTTTTACGTACGCCCAGTGACCTGTAAATGCGACCTGTAAAAAAACTGTTTCCATTAAAGTTTTGCGATATATTCCTTTTTCAAATTGCCTGAAAAACCACCTCATGCAAGCGTAAAAAATTTTTTGTGATATATGGGCATTTTTGCAAAATTGATGTGTTTCCATTAGGCGTATTTTCAATTCAGTTTCAATTTGTGCATTTTGAAGGGTAATGGAAATGCGGCTAGTAAGACTCTGACACAGTAGCATCCAAAATACAGCATATGATGGTGACCAATGGAAGACCAATATTTCTGCCTCAGAATACAAAAAACAATGTTATTGTGAGATAAAGTTTAAAAGAATATATAAAGTCCCAATTGTGAGATATTAAGTTGCAATTACTTTTTTGGCCTTCAGGATTTCAGCAAGTATAAATTTCATCCTAAATGATACCCAAGTTTATGTCCATTTAGAGGCAGACAATGTGGAATGGACAGCGAGAGAAAATAGGCAGAAGCAGAGAGGGGCAGACAGAGAAGATGAAGTTTTGTAGGGGAGTGGTTTTAACATCGATAAAAGTTGGGCCCTATGAAAATCCCGCTCTGCTCACATCAAAGCCCAGCCTGCCAGTTCAATTCAGAGAACCAATCTGCATTCCCATAGGCTCCCCCTGTTTCCTGCCCCTACAAACACCCCCAGCCTATCTCCCGGCTCCCCCTGACCACGCTCCCTTAAAACAGGACCACCATTGTCCCTGCGCACTCCCTCCCTCTGCCCAGCGGGCGACCATTCAGATGACCCCCACCTCGCTGAACCCCACGTCCAGGCCAGCAGACATCCTCCCTGCCCCCATGAGAGGACAGGGGACAGAGGCTCGCTTTGGGAAATGACCGTTACACACTGAGCAGATCAAAATGAAAGAGTCATGTGATTGTGTGTGCGTGCAGGGAGGGGCAGACTCCCATGTGGGGTGTGAGACAGGTCTTGATGAAAGTTAGAGGTTTGTGGCAATCTTACGAGAGAAGGATAAGTCTGAGAGACCGTGGGATGTGAGATGTGCATGGAGCAGAAAGGTCAGGTGATAGATGGTGCACAAAACAAGCTCTGAATGATTTAACCGAAACAAAGAAAAGGAAGAGAGATGAGATGAGACTGAGAGTGACAGAGGGACAGATTTGGACTATTTTGAGAGACTGATTCACTTTCAAATGGTCAACTATAAAAGTTTTTGCAGCATCTTAAAGGTATAGTTCAGCCAAAATGTTCACATCCTCATGTCATTCAAACCTGCATGACCTTCGCCAATGGAACATAGACGTTAAAGATATTTTAAAGACTGTTGCGTTGCAAACAAGATTGGACCCCACTGACCTTCATTGTATATTGTGTTCTACACTTGCTTGCACATTTACTGAAGTAAAATCTAGTATGTGTCTCCTTTTATTCGTCTTATCATGTAACTCACTCAATTTGCCTCTGAAGGTCTGCAGGTTTAGTCAAGGACGCAGTCAAACAGAGTGTTTTAAATGTCAAACTAAAAGAGCAGAATACCATGGATTCCTAAATGACATTTTAAGGCTGTACAGCAGGTTGCCTGGTTGCTCAAGAAAGTTAATGAATGTAGGACCCTGTAGGGCTCAGGAAAAGACAGAGGCCTGTTGTACTGAGCCATCTAAACAAGAAAATAAAGTAGAAAAGAGAATGAAAACCAGGCAATTCTCATAACTTCAAAGTCATAAAATTAATAATTTGGTTTAATGTGGAACGAAGAACTTTTGTCCTCAAAATATTGAACCTAACAAGTTCAAACGGCTTCTGAACAAAAGCCCCCAAAATTGAATACAATCCCTTTTAAGTCAGGCTTAGGGTTGTGCTAGCACACACGCAGGGGTGCTCACACTCATACACACATTTCCTCTGCTTTTCTGTTTATTGTGACAATAGGGGGATTTGGGGGATCAGTGTGCACTAGTCTGGATTTTACGCTCCCTTACTCAAAGAGAGCTTTGCTTTTCTGACCCCTCCGTTTTCACTGGTATCAATCAGCACGACCTCTCATCATGTGTGACTCCTCTCTCTTACTCATTCTTGCATTTTTATCAATTCCTTTTTTTTTGCTTTTGTTTTGGTGACTGGAGCACATGATGTGAACTTCCTTAGCAGCTTGTGCTAGCATGCTATTAGCAGTTCTTAGAATCACATTGACATAATACATTCTCAGAACTTCATCCAATCTATTTACTTCCACATTTTTTTGGAATGCTATCAGCGTACGGTGAGACAAAAAAATTACAACAAATGGATATGAATCTGACAGCTTTTTCCCTTTATAAACTCCTTCCTTCCTTAAAGTGACCTTGTTTAAAATCAGTGCTTTATTTAAAATATCTTAAACTTGCAGATAATTTGACTATGTATATACTTATGTCAGTCATGTGTGGCCAGGGGTCAGAACAAATCAGAGTAGCATTCCGGACCCAATATTGGTATATTTGTCAATCCAGTTCATCTCTGTTTATATTCAAGTCCAGTTTTTGTTTAATCCAGTAGTACATCCATTCTATTTATATTTAGCAAATATGCATTGGCCACCAGATTTTATAGTTCCCCACCTCCACATTCTCAAGTTAACCCCTATGTGCCACATTTCAGTACTGAGATGCTGTCATAGTTTCCACATTTATCATACTGCAACATTCATCCCACATGTTAATGTTTTCTAAGAACAGTTTCAGATGACATTACCTGATGAAAACATTCCCTCTTGAAATAATTCTTCTGAGAATATCTATTCAACCTGTCACAAGTTGGACTGGTGTCAAAGAATTTGTCAAATAAACATCTCATTGGATGTGACCAGCCAGTCATCATCGTACGAGACATCGTACGAGAGGAATGAGATTGGTCTGGTTATTCCACAGGCACAAATCATTCATCCGTGTCTTTTTCTGACAGTCACCATGTCACTCGGTCTCAGCAGATCAACTATCTCACTGACCTAACTCTGAGTCAGCCTACAGACTTAGGTATGGGAACAGCTTGAAATCACATTCCTGTGTAATTTACAATTTCTTTACATAAAAACAACAGAGAGAATGTCACACTTCAATTCAAACCTCATAACAATAACATCCATTCAATGTATCGGCACATTTTACTCAGAATAACGTTCTTCATAGCTATCACCTGATTATTCCTATGGGACGTTCTGTAAAGCTTGTCTCGGCAGAGCTTAGTGAAGGTTAATATAGGAAGTGTGAGGCTGTGACAACTAGACTAATGTCCTTCAGTATCACTTAGGTATGAGATGCAGCGAACGACTTCTAATAACAGAGAAGAACTTTGCTGAACGGCAAGGGGGTGTTAGTTTACCTCTAATTTACGAGTCAGCAACAAGGAGAGAGTAAACAAAAGACAGCAAATACAAGGTAGCACACAAGCTAGAGTCATCTGGAGTCCTCTGATCTGCTCAATAGTTTTGTGTTTGCTAAGCTTCCTTTGGACAAGGCTCTAACAGTTGCTTTTCTTCCAACAACAGCACGTATTCATATTAAAAACAAGCAAAAGTCACACTTGCAAATCTTTTTTTTTTTTTTTTTTTGAAAGGCAAGGCATGCTGGAATAATCAACTAACAATGCGGGTTGATTCTGATGTATAATTCATGTGCCGGGGTGTATAATATGTCCGGATCTGAGGCAGGATGTTGGATAAATAAACATTCTTCTGTGGCATTGTGAGGTGGAGGACTCAAACACTGGTGACTTTGAACGCTTCCATAGAGAGTAACAGGAGAAAGAGGAAAAGTGATCTCAGAGATCATGGAGATTTGAAATGTCTTCCTCTTAGCCCAAATTAAGAAGCTGGTTTCTTTCTGAGTGGATACTAGATGAAATAATTTGTTTAATTAGTGATACTTGCTAAGGTAAACATCACTATGGCTCATACTCAGGATCTGGATTTTATCAAACCTCTAAACCAGCACATTGCAAAATAATAAAGAGACACTTTCACAGTTTACAGGCCATCAAACTGTTTAGGTAGTTTTGTTAGCATGTTTATGTGTGGCTACCTCATGGTTTAAGCTAATGCTAACATTCCTATTAATATTCCTGCTGTTAGCATGTTACTAGGCTATTTGTTAGGATGTTCTGTGTGGTTACTTACTGGCCCAAGTCAAAAGAGCATGATATTTTTGTCAGTCTGGATCGATATGTCAAGTATTTTGTCTCTCTTTTTTCATACACCATGCTGTTACATTTGCAAGTGACACAATTTTACAATTTTCAATGCGTACATTTTCCCTTGTGGACAACACGCAAAAATAGCAATGCTCTTAAAAGTACTCACAAAAATCTCACCTGCCAGTAATTTGAAATTGATCCTGGTTCTAATGACTAAAGAGTGGGAGATGGTGTTTAATAGAGTAAATTTATTGGGATTACAGGAGAAGAAAGTGCACCGCCCCTGACAGAGTCAGTGTGTCTTTCAGGAAGCATCCTGCTTTGACCCTGTGATCCCAGCTACACATCACTCACGGGTCACCAGCACAAAACAGGCGATTTAACGGCTAACTTGGCATCGGAGAACAGAGAATTTCCCAGAATAACAAACTTTTTTTACTTCAAACCTCCTGCTGCGTTGCAGTGTGGCCTCAGAGCCGCTGACCCTCATTACTATGCCTTTTCTCTGCCTGTTTACAAAGCCCACATACATACAACAATAAAACACACAGAAATATTTAATCCCAAACAACTGGGAAGGAGCATCTTGCTAATAACATTTATAAACGACAGCTAAATAGTGCTAAGTATTTATTGAATCTCTATAAAAATATCTTAAGTGGGTTTGAAGGTCTTAGCTTGGTCTAACTGATCTCCGAGCTGGCTCAAGCTGTTTTTTTGCCAGCTGGTCTCCCAGCCCAACTAGCTCTAATCCTGTTTAAAACCAACAAATAGACCAGCTTTACCAGGCAGGAAGACCAACTAGGACCAGTACGCCATCTTAGGCTGATTTAAGCTGTGGAAACTCTGTTGTTGTTTACTTGAGTTGCAGTATGGAAAAAAGGAGCTTCAGACAAGTCAAGCTAGCAATGCTAGTATATTGACTCCCAGGGAACACAATGTATACTTTAACTGCACTGTAAGTCACTTTCCCCCGGTTTCACAGACAAGGCTTAAGCCTGGTCCCGGACTAAAATGCATGTCTAGGCTATTTCAACTGAAAGAAACTTGCACTGAGTGATCTTAAAATATGTCAGATTTATTGTTTTGCCACAAGGTGCACACCAGTAATGTTTTTATCTAAGGCATATTTATAAAAGCAACTTAAATGTCCTAACTGAACTATGGCCAAATCCAGGCTTAACCTAAGCCCTGTCTGTGAAACCGCGCCTTTATCTGCCAAATGTATAAATATGGATATAAATATGATGCCTCAAATGATGCAATGATGCAAAATCTGTTAAAATGTTTGTAATGTTAAAGATTATATGAACATGTTAACCCAATTCTCATTTACAATGATAAAAGACAGAAAGAAAAACACACAAACTCTTTAGAGAATGTAAAGCATGCTGACTGTGTTGTTTCGGTCTAATTGCATTCTACACTGGAGGAATCAAAGTGTGACAGTCTAAAATGACACAAATCAACACAGGCCATGCCAAAGCACACTTTTATGAAAAGCCGACACACATTTACAAGAACACACCCACTCATACGGACAAGAATAGAAAGTGTCAGCTTGTCAAAGTGTCAAAAAAAATAAACACACATGAACATGTTTTAATTAGATTTTAATGAAGAATTGTGACTATATATATATATATATATATATATATGTATATATATATATATATTAGTGCTGTCAAATGATTAATCGCATCCAAAATAAAAGTTTTTGTTTACATAATATATGTATGTGAACTGTGTAGATTAATTATGTATATATAAATACACACACATACAGGCCATATATTTTGAAAATATTTACATTTATATACATTTAAATATTTATATTCTTATATTTTATATTATATATAAATATATTTAATATATAAACATATTTTCTTAAATATATACATGCTTTTGTATTTATATATACATAATAAATATACACAGTATACACACATATATTATGTAAACAAAAACTTTTATTTTGGATGCGATTAATCGTGATTAATCGTTTGACAGCACTAATATATATATATATATATATATATATATATATATATATATATATATATATATATTTCATTCATTTTTACATTTCTTATAATTTTAAATAACATTTTAAATTTTCTATTTTAATATATTTTAAAATGTAATTTACTCCTGTGTTGCAAAGCTGAATTTTCAGCAGCCATTACTTTTTCAGGGTTTTTTTTTTTTTCTCAGGATTCTACACAGCATTAATTGGAAATAAAATTTCAAACCTTTGGACGGTAGTATACATAATTTGCTTTTTGCTCGTGTTTTTCTCTTTGGAGCCTGTGGTGTGGGAGGATGTATAGGCTTGTACTTGCTTGATCAATAACAATATTAAAGCCTAATTCATTCAATGGGAGGCAAACTCAGTTTAATACAGCGGCCCTGTTAGGAAGCATTAAGCAACAGCACATCAAAGACAGGCTTTGTGAAGAGAATCAGCAAATAGGTCCACTGACGCAGAGAGGGAGGGTCTCTCACACACACACACACACATCCTCAATGGCCTTTCCCCCTCTCAGTGTTGTCGCTTTGGAGGGTATTTCACTCTAATATCTCCTCTCTCTCTCTCTGTCCATGCACATAAGACCACCGTGACAAGCTCAAGATTAACACCAGAGGAGGGGAAAAAACAGGGTCTCCGAGGGCGTCATTCATCATAATTACAGTACATTATAGAAGACCTGTGTTCTTCATTTCTAAATATGATTAAGATGACTTACAAGTCTCTTTATGGAAATAAGGCCAAAAAAAGCACAAAGACGGCCGTAGCAATGCTTCATGATGGAACATTCCTCTGATCTAATTTTCTGTACAATTTTCTGTGCATTACATTATTTAGGTAAATTGCCACAATGTATTTAAAAGCTGCTGCATGTGCATTTATATATGAAAAACAGTATAATGTTTAGCCTATGCCATGTGAGAACTTTAATAAACAATAAAATTTTCACGAATCCAAACTACACAAAACATTGATGTAGAAGGCCTGGGAGTTTTGACTACTTCTTCAACATGAACACACATTTAAATGTGATGGGGGTTTTTTTCCTATGGGACGCCACAGTCTCCACAACCCAAACCTCTTGTCCCCAATATCTCTCTCACACGCATTTACAACTTTACAATGCTCTGTTTCCTAATAAACTTTTGTGGTGCTTGGAATCCATTAGAAGCACTATCCCTCTTTACAAAGCATCCTAGCACACCAGTGGGAGAGGGGGAGGATGACTCTGGCCACCTCATACTCTGGTATGAGGTGATTCTCATACACCCCAATGGCTGTTTTATGGCTTTTAGTCAATATCTGTTATATTTGAGCCTATGTATTGTTAGTTTACTTTTGAAAGTTGACCAAATTTTAGCAGTATTAAGGAAGCTGACTGTGGTATCGCCTCTCGTTGCCTACACCTGGGCCAAAAAGTTGGGCTAAGATGACAGCTAACGGCCAACTAGCACATATATTCTAAGAAAAAAAAAACTATTGATGACTCATCCTGCACTCAAGGGCGTGTACACACTTTTTGTCCAATCAAATTCTGTCTATAATGAGAATGTCTCTCATTCTAATACCACCTGACATCTTTTAAACACTTTTTCACTCTGTTGTCACTTTTTATAATGATTTCATAAGATTTATCACCAGCACTAAACAAAAAAGTGGGCCACAGGAAGCACTGGGGTAAACAGACTTAGTCACTGGGTATTTTATAGGACGTGCAGACCGTGTCTCAGTTTGTACTATCCCTAAAGCAGCGTCATGTCTGTCTTGTGGTGATGTGTAGGACTCAGAAGCACCTGATTGTTCTTGTCATGTGATGTAGGCCTATGGATCATATCTACAGAACCAACAGAGCTTAAAGACAAAAAAGCTGGAAGGTTGCCAACACGGCGTGATTAAGCGGTGAGCTGGAGTATGACTGCTTAAGGAAGAAAACAACAGAGCACTTTCAACAATGTCACTTCCCGCCAAAGAATACCAACAAAGCCTCTTCCTTTCTGCATGCCCCCTTGCATGCGCCCTCACTTCCTGTTTCAGAGCAGAGCCGGCGCTCAGACATGTGCCTGACGCACTAAACAACTCTCACCCCATCACAGCACATGCACTTACAAATATGCATTAGTCTATAGCAATATTGTTATTGTTAACTAAAATGATTAAAAATCCATTTGGAAATTAAAATAGAGTTTAAATAAAATATAAATATTTCATGAGCAAACCTGAAAATGTAAATAAATAAACTGAAAGCTAACTGAAGTTTAAGTTGTAGTACTAAATAGAAATATATAGCCTATATATAAAAAATAATAAAAATGACAAAAGCATATAACAGAATTACTAAAACAAACTAAAATTAAAATGAAAACTACAAATATAAAAATAAAAACTAATTTAAAATATTAATAAATATGGTCAACGATAAACGAATAGTTCACCCAAAAATTCTGATTCTGTCAACATTCCAGACAAGTTTAACTTTCTTTCTTTCATGGTAGTTTTTAGCAGTGACTATGGAGTGTTTAATTCCCAAAGGGGAAAAGAAAAAAAAAACAGAAAGAAAAAAGTAACAGCAGTTTTGAGCTTGCAGCTGTAATTTTGTCATTTGAATATTTTATCTAATTTTACTTATTTAGAATAAATAATCTGCTGTTTTACACACACACACACACACACACACACACATATATATATATATATATATATATATAAAATAATGTTTGTTAAAAGTCATGTATATTGTCATTTGAATATTGTATCTAATTTTACTTATTTAAAATAAATGATCTGCTGTTTAATATATATATATATATATATATATATATATATATATATACACACACACACACACACACACACATATACATATATATATATATATATATATATATATATATAAACCACAAAAAAAAATCAAGTTTGTTAAAAGCCATGTGTATAATAAAAAATAAAATGATAATTCTGCTTTCTTAAATGTCATGTTTTTTTTAAAAAAATCTAATTCACAAAATTAATTAATTTTTAAAAATAACTTTCCTAGCTCCATAAAAAGTGCTTCTTTTCCATTAAAATGTAACATTTTTACTATATTAGTGCAGATAACACTGAACTGGATTGTGATTGTTGACATACCACATCCAAAAATGGCACAGCTATTTGGTGAATCCTCTGCCTTAACTTTCACAGTAAAAGGTGACAACTCAGTCAACATGAATCAGTCGTCTTACTGTTCAAAAACAAAGCACGCAACATTGTTATTTTTAGTGTTGTCCAATATTCTGAGTTCAGGGTGAGGCATCAAAACAATAAGTATGTTCCACCAAGGCTAAGTCATCCATAAGTGTACTATTGTTCTACAGAGTCTTCCTCTAAAGATCCCTCCCATCTCTGGGACTCGAGAGCAGCGCGCTTTGATGAGGGAAGGGTTTCTGCAGCTAATAAAAAGAAAAGAGAAAAGGAGAGCACCAGGGCTTGTGGGTAATTATGACACAGGCGAGAGCGTTGGAGGGCCAGATGTGCGAAGAATGTTCTGGCTGGATCCGTCGACGGGGGAGGGGGTTAAGAATAGTCGACTCACCGTCTGCAAATCGTTACAGGGCTGTCGAGCCTCCAGCGGTCTACTGTGCATTTAATAACGTTAAGCTGAATGTCACCACCACAACCATAATAAAGACGCAGAACAACCGTGAGTTATTTGCGACAACGGCCACATTAAAAATGAATCGCAGAAAATCTGGCAGTGTCGGCGAAGGCCAAAGACATCACAGTGATAGAATGCACTTAAGTATGTTTTACGTTTTCGAAATGCGTTTTAGCATGAAAATGATAAATCTACAACTAACAAAAATAAGCAACTGGCTAATTGTTTTATCTCATCAGAAGAACAACATTAAAAATGGAGTAAAGCAAATCAATTTTAAGTTTTATCTTATCTGTAAACAGTACCTTGGACACGAACCCCCACCGCTCATTCGCTCAGTAAGCCCATTAGTTATGTGCTGCTATGGTTGAGCAGTGCTCCAGAACACCCTCTGTTTGTTCAGCTGTTTCAGGCCAGCCGCAGAAACCCTGGGAGGCTGTAGAGAATTCACAACCCCAACTCATCAAATGAAAGACGAGATGGTGGAGCGAGAGAGGAAGAATGAGAGAGATGAAGAGGAAGGATGAGTGTAGTGGAGCTCAAAGATAAGATGATGATGATGATGATCTCTTTCTTTAATCACAGACCCAGAGCAGCTACTTTATGGTCTAAGAAAATAAAATGCATTTGAGAAACATAGGCCATCCCCTATGGAGCAGATTCTGGCACGTGTTGGATATATAGCAAATTCATAATTTATACTTCAACCCCAAGGCCCTTTTAACATATTAGTGCTGGCTTCCACAAAATACGATTAAGGCAGTTCCTCTAATTTGTTTGCAGTACTGCATGAAAATTTAAATGCAATGAAAATTGAATTAATGTGTCCATTGGGTTTCAGCAAGTCCTCTTTGTAGTTGCAAACAGCCTAATGCTTTATACATGTTACAGAAGCTTTTGCTGTTAAATTCAAACACAAACATAAACATAGAGGGTTCAAAATTAAAGGGATAGTTCACCCAAAAATGAGCATTTCGTCATCATTGTTCCAAACAAGTTTCTTTCTTCAGTTGAACATGAAAGAAGATATTTTGAAGAATGTGGGTAACCAGACTGACTTCCATAGTATTTTTTTCCTAACTGTAGAAGTCAATGGGAAAAACTGTTTGGTTACACACACTCTTCAAAGTACCTTCTTTTATGTTCGACAAATTTGAGGGTAAATTTTTGGTAAACTATCCCTTTAACTTTTTTTATACACCTGCCAGTGGCATGTAAGTATTGGTAATATTCATGGTAAATGACCACAACATTTTTTTACAGGCTATGAAACTGCAATATTTTATTTAAAGTAAGTAAATGTGATTATTTAGCTGTTTTTCCTGTTTCATGTCCATGCCAAATTTTACTCTCTTGTCACAAAAAAAGAGATTTTTTTTTTTAATTCGTGGTTTGATGGCAGGAATACTATTCCACATGTCACCATATTGAATAAAATGAATAATTAAATTTTTAAAAAAAAAAAATCTACATTTTGCACCAATTATTCTTCATAAACTGATATTGAAAGATCAAACTATGTTTATTTTATTTTTATTATTACTTTTTTTTATCTGAGACTGCTTATGTAACCCTGATAAGCACACCTATATTTTTGTCTTTTAGCCTGAATTTCTTTCACATGGTCTTCAGCAAACTGTCTGCTTATTAAATGTGTGCATGTCTTTCATACATCTGTTTGTAGTTTGACATCGTCCAGAGCAAAAAACAGTTGATTTTTGTCCTACAGTATTAACTTTGATCACTTGCCTGATACAGTCCAAGCCAGCTTTAAGAAAGAGCCCTCTGTTTGACTGATGAATTTGAGTTTTGCACACTATTTCTGTTCTTGCTGACAGATACATATGTTTTTGTAAGTGCTAAATAGGCAATCTAGGTCCATAGCGTGCAGCAAAGAATGAGTCAGTGTGTCCAGTTGGTGTTGGCATTTATATGTGCTTCCCATAGCGCTGAACATTTCCCCAGTCATCACCAAGGCCAGTGCACAGCCTTTACTCCATCCTGTTGTGTTCCGTCCTAAAGCGAGTGTGGCCTTACTTAAATGTCATGTCAGCAGCCCATGCTTCCCCAAAACATTTCCTTATACAAACATACTGGAACGACTGACCCCAGATCAGGTGAAAACACCTGAAGTTTGATGATACGCCAATCCACATGAGTGGCATATAGTGGTAAGGTGGTATGGTGGTATGTAAAATGCTATAATATTCTGTTTTAAGTTGAACATTTTTAGATATTCATCCCATGTTGCATAAAGGCAGCTTTGTGGGTTTCCTTGCGTAATGGATTGATTGAAAAAAAAAAAGAACAAGAACAAGAAAATGGCGGGAAACTCACACTACACAGTTGTTTTGAGAGCCAAATCATTTATTGCCCTCGGTTTGCAACGGGTTGAAATTTCAGCCTCGCTAAGCGGGGAAACTCGAACCAATGGTCCAGCTGTCCGCAGGCTGCCGTCCCACAGCGCCTACCGCCACACACGGTTCCCTCCCCTCTCTTATTCCATTCATCCCCTCTGTCCCACAGAAGCAGGTGATCGATTGGAAGAACAGACCCAAACAAAACATGGTCCTGAGAGTTGAGCAGTTGCCCAGAACTCTGTTTCCCAAAACTCTTTAGAAAAGCCCAGTTGAGACATGTTACCCCCACTAAACAAATCTGTCATCGTGCAAAACAGCCACGTTTGATGCTATTACTTGTTGACTTCTTATCCATCTTATTTATCTTCTGGGTGGTTGCTAATAAGGCATTTAGAACTGAATTGAGAATGACTTTTAAATTCCAATTCCGTTTCCAAGTTCTAATTGAAGGAGCAAACTGGTTACAGAATTGCAAAGACCAGAGAATTCGATTGTAAAATTAAAGAAATTCATATAATAGAGCCAATCTGAAAATTTCTGAACTTTGCACAAACCTAAGTCTCTGTGATATTCTAAATCCTAGATATGGCTATTGTCCAAATGCTCAGATTACTTAAAGTAATAGTAGCTCTCTCTGACAAGTTAAGATGATTTGTTTAACGGTTTGCTCTTGTCTTAGTAAACTCCACTTATAATTCTGTATCAGTATCAAATACGGATGATTAAAGTGAAACAATAATGAACAACCTTTATCCATGATCACTATGCTTTCATGTTTCATAGAAAGCTAGTTAATTCTTTGCTCAAAACATATGACTTAAGTGCTTACCACTGTGGAACAAGTTGACGTTGACCTGCGATGTGATCCATGATGGCACCAAGGAACTACAGTTCACTAACAACAAAAAGGGAAAGAGGTCAAGTTAAACCTGTCTGCAGATTTGTCATTTGCACAAGATTTGTACAGAATTTG
>JAFVLL020006973.1:0-26085 GCA_021397915.2 Tor tambroides | reverse complement strand
AGTCACATATTCTCACCCTGATGTATTCCAGCCAGTGCGTAGAGTCCACAGATGAGAACCAGCGCTGTTGGTCGATGGCAGGATACACCACCTCCTTGAGTTTCCTCAGGGATTCTCTCATCACGTGTATGTTGGGGATCTCCAGAAAGTTCAGCTCCACATTGATGTAGAAACTCTCATTCTCATATCCTCCATCTTTGGCCTACAGAAGAGAAGCCACATATCAGCTATTCCAGAGAATCTGGCACAGCAGCTAGTTTGTTGCTGCACTAGTGAAGGACCAGCCGGAAACCAACCACCATATTCCAAAACACAGCAGCCAGCTTAAAGGCTGCAATACACAACAGGACTTTTGCCCTTGATGTTAGCTGATGCTAGTTTCTGAGATTTAAAGCCATTTGTTGTGCGTATCCTACAAACAAAGCACATGTTTCTGCATGAGTTAGTTGTATTCGGAAGGACTTGAAAGTCTGGTAGTATGTGATTCTCAGTCATTTAGATGCCACCCTGCTGAGAAAAACAATAGAACCCTGCCCAAAACACAACAGAAAATGTAATGGTTTTAATGGTTATAATGGGAATTGTATTGGTTTTAAGGGAAACTATAATGGTGTCTACTGGTATGTGATGGTTTCTATTGGTGGGATGTTAAATCCTATTGGAAAAATGCCCAAAACACACTACAAAAAGGAATTTTGTAATGGTTTTACTGGAAAAAGCTAATGGTTTATAATGGTATTTTAATGGAAACCACTGGAATTTCTGTGATGGTTTCTATTGGGCTTCTATTGTTTTTTTTTAGCAGGGAGTTTTTCTCCATAATGATTTACAAAGTCAACAAGTGTATGATGACTACTGTTTTAAAATCTGTTTAGATGTAGTGTATTCCAGCCTTAAGAGCCATTCCACATGATGCTGTAATTTGTAAGGGGAACATGTTTTGACATGTTATCATAAGCCCAGATAGTTACTGAATTATGAGCTTTCTATCATTTCTTTCATGAAAATACTGAACTGAACTTCTAAGAAATGTTCACAAGCCTCGTCTTGACTATTAACAGGCAATATTAATCTAAAATGGATGAGATTCTATCTGTGGGAAGATGCTTATTTTCCTCATTTACTTTCATGTCGTTCCAAAACTGTATGACTTGCATTCTCCTGTGGAACATCAAAGACAATATTGTGAGAAACCTGTTGTTTTTGTCCATACAATGCAAGCCATTGGGCTCCAATTGATGTTTGGTTTCCAACATTCTTCCAAATATCCTCTTTTGTGTTTTTCAAGAGAAAGTCATATAGGTTTGGAGGAACATGAGGGTGAGTTACTGATGCAAGAATCCTTTTTGGGTCATATTTCCCTTTAGTTTTAGTCGAGTCGAGCTTAAAACTGGTTAAGTGAAACCATTTCTTAAACATATTTAGCATTTAAGACTACAACTTCTTATCAACCACTTTTAGTAAGCTCAATTAATCCCTCACTATATAAAGTGCATTTCATGTATATAATTTTTATATAAAATGTCATTGTCATATGGTACTTGTCAATACACACCTGACTGAATGAGGTTTCTCATGATTTAGACCTTCTGGTCTAAAGGCTGAAATTCATGAAATGAGTTTTGTGGACTTATATATGAACTGCTTCACTACAAATTATTATTTTTTTTTCTTTTAATGGATGAGTTAGAACAAATAGTAAGAAAGAAGCTAACAAGTGTTTGGCATTCCTCAATGCTGTTATAAATATATAGGGTATACAATAACGTTTATGAAAGAATGTTCTTCCGCTTACCAAGGTTGAATCAATTTGATCAAAAATACAGTCAAACAGTAATATTGTGAAATAAAATAATTGAAGTGAAATAAGGGTTTTTTATTTGAATACATTTTAATACGCAATTTATTCCTCTGATGCAAAGCTGAATTTTCAGCATCATTACTCCAGTCTTCAGTGTCACATGATCCTTCAGAAATCATTTTAATATGCTGATTTGCTGCTCAAGAAACATTTCTGATTATTATCAATGTTAAAAACAGTTGGCCTACTTAATGTTTTTTGTGGAAACCGTGAAGAAGTATTTTCAGGATTCTTTGATGAATAGAAAGTTCAAAAGAACAGCATTTATTTTTTTGTTTCTGATTTTGTAACATTATAAATGTCTTTGTCACTCTTTCTCAATTTAATGCATCCACAAACTCTTACTGACCTCAAACCTTTGAACAGTAGTGCATATCTGCAGAATTCATTTGTTAAAGCACAGTTTCTTACTTTGTTAGTGTCAGCCACAGTGCTTTGGCGAGCATCAAAGATGCAGAGCTTGTGTGACTGAGCATTGGCGTCAAATATGGTCTGCAGGTACCGCTCATCCTCCCTGCAGCGGCGGTCTGATGGACCAACCTGTGGCTGACCGCAGCGCACTATAGCGGCCTGACTCTCAGGGTGAATCCAGGACAACACCTGAGGGAAGGTAATAATTGTTATATCATTACTAATGACATTAGTCATGATATAACAAATCAAGCAATGTTTGAAAACTGCTGTATGACAATCAGTATTATTGCTGTCTCATTGAGTTACTATTATAGTTTTTATTCTTATTTTGAATAAGCTTTTATTTTTATATTTTCAATTGTCATTTATATTTTAGTTAAAATTTTAGTAATTTTGTCATGCTCTCATCATTTTTATCACTATTTATTTTTTTTTAAAAAGTCTATAGAGTTTTGATCAATTTTTCATTTAAATTTTAGTTTTAGTTAATTTACTACATCGTTAAATTAAATAAAAATAACAAATATTGTCTTAGCAGCTAGCTGAAATAAATGTAAGTTTTTTTATATATATTTTATTTTATTTTAGTTAATGTTTATTTTACTTTAAGTAATGAAAAAAAAATATACATATAGTTTTGGCTTTAGTTAACTATAATAACCCTGATGACAATACAGATGCTGCTAGAAGATAGGACCATAAAGAAAACTGAACTGTGCAACAAATTCTCCTTTTCAATTTAAAATAATTCGCTGTCTTACTGGGAAACGGCGTTTGGCCCTAAAGGCCACCACTCTCTTCAGTTCGTCCTCTGTGACGTTTGACGGCAGGACCAGCAGAGCGGGATACGTCTCGCACAGCTCATAACTGCTGTTGACTTTACTGATGATCCAGCTCTCGTTTGGAAGACCCTGTTATCGTCCACAACATCGACACAGGTACATCAGAACATAATACCAAAATAACGACCTGTAATAACACATATACTTTGCATAAGGTGACAGGTTCTTACCTGCCTCTTATACTCAGCGACTGGGTCGTAGATCTTCCAGCCATCTTCTGGAAACGTCTCTCGGTACTTAAAGGCAAAGAGGGGCTGAGGGAAGAGAGGGAACGTATATCATTAAACACACTGAAACACCTTCAGCTAGTGCACTTATGGTCTATAGCTCAAGTGTCACATGTGTGAGTGTTTTCAAAAAGTCGTACCAGGTTGTGGGAGAGAGGGAATGCGTACTTTGACAGTGTTCCAAACACCTCCAAATTGCTCTGTCCCTCCTTCTTGTACGCAAACCGGGGGTTTCTCAAGTCCTGTGGAAAAGAACAGGAATTATTATTTAAAGGTGTGTGCAAGAGAATAAATAGAAGCAAGACAGGAAAAGGAAGAGGCTGAGAGTCAAGAGTGGAAAAAGACTGATGTGTCCTTTGCCTTGCAAACTATCTCAAGTCCTTGAGTGTTGTCTCCGTGACTCTGAACGGCGATAGACTCCAGTCTGCTAATGGCTCCAAGATTCACATCTAGCACAAAAGGAGGATCCTTTCCCAAAAACAAAAACATCGTTATCAACCAACAAAAACATTTGTGCTTGCTGAAATCTGAGAAAACACTTCGGAATTAATTTAGAGCTTTAAATCAATCTCAGATTGTATTTCAGAGAGATCATGGTTGTGTCCTAATTTGCATACTTTTAGTGCATAGTAGATTTATGTACTTCACAGGTCATAGGAAAGTCTAAACTTTTGAGTATGTAGAAAGAGCATGTGCCAGTATTAGGGCAAGAGCTACAGCATACTTTGGTTTTTAAGGTTGTGACACACCAAACCAACTTTAAAGAACTAGTGGCGACAAAAGCTGCCTGGGTCTGAGCCAAAAAGTTGTGCTTGAACGAACTGCAAAAAGTACAGCAAACGGCAGTTAGCACATAAGTTTTTCCTCTGCGTGAGAGGAAATAACTCTCCATACCAGTAGGTGGCAGTAGACTGTATTCATCATTCAAAAAAGAAAACCAGAACTATCTCTGCGTTCCATTCGGAAGGGCTCATCCCTATGCCCTAATCCCTTCAAAGGGTTTACCCTCCGGAGTGAGAGCTTCGAAAGGTTGAAGGGTGTAGGGGACGAAACAACTGTTTCTTGAAGTGCCCTTCTGCATCATCATCCCGTGCCCATACGGAGGCGCCGTCATCATGCAAAGCATCTGTGCAAAAGATCATGGGGGCCCAAAGTGTCCATCAGTTGTACCCTTCGAAATCCTTCATTCCGAAGGGCCCTTTGAAGTGGCCAGGTTTGAGCACTTCGGTTTGGAACAACACTTCAATATGGCGGCCATGATTGTTTTCACTCCGAAGTGCCCTTCGGAGGGCGATATATCCCGTTTGGAATGCACTGTAGGACTGTGGATATACAAACTCTAAACAATTTAGAGTTTAGAGGGTGTGCGTTATTTATCATCTGCAACGATATCGTAATTGTAGTTATCGTAATGATATGCGAGCTGACATTATCAAGTATGTCACCTATTAATGCTTCTATAATTCAAGTTATGAAAGCAGAAAATATCCCTGTATGGTTTTTAAAAAAAAAATATATTTATAATGTATGATATAGTTGATATAGTACTGCCATTTTCTTGAATATTAGTGGTGATATTGAATGAGTTGACTGTTTTGCCAATGAAAATAGTTCCAAACAAAACCGGAAGCGGTGTTTCGTTCCTAAATTAATGTGTTTTTGAACAAATCATTTGAGTCAATGATTCAAAGATCCATTCATAAAGACAGTCACTTGATTCATTTCTAAATGAATCAGCCATGTTGAACGAATTGTTTGAATGAATGATTCAATGAATCACTCATTAAGACAGGCAATTGCTGCCACCTACTGTTGGTTTTAGTTTCATATTTATTTTTCCATGACAGGCCTAAACCAGTCAAAGTACCAGCACAAAAATACTCAAAATATTGGTTCATTATTGTCATCGAAAAAACCCCACCAAAAATATTAAGATATAATTTTTGTGTCAGTATCACACAGCCCTGTTTGCTTACCATTTTGAATCATGTTGATCAGCTGGTCTTTATACTTTCCAGACAGCCATGTCGTTATGAAAATATTTCAATGGGCAAAAACTGACCTGACAGACACGGAATGATGGCAAGAAAGCGCAGATAGTATCTGTGTATCGATACTGAATAAAATGAGTATTGAAACAGTTTCAAATATTTCAGCACTGATAAGTACAGAAAAATCTATATTTTTTATTATAAACTACACTGCTGATTATTCTTTGACGTACATTGCTCAGAACTTGAAGTGACACCACATTCGGCTTTCAATACTGCTAGTTCAAGGATGTCAGTTTGGTGTTTTACTACCTTTAAATGCTGTAAAAAGAAATAGAAAGTGTGTTTACCCGCGTCAGGCTCTTAAAGAAGAGTTTGTAATCTGTGATGGTTAGAGTGCCCCTCACGACCCCAGAGAATGGACAGATATACATGACATCTTTGACTGTAAAAAAAAAAAAAAATACACCAAAGCATACAATGGTTATCTACCACTGACATGAACATGTGTGGAAGACTGGTAAACAAAGATGACAATTTTTAGTCTTGCCCCGCTGACCTTGAGATCCATATATTAACTTGGTTTGCTATGCTTCATGATGGTTCTGTATATTAATACATTACATAAAAGATGCTCAATTAAGTTCTTTACCAATAGCTTTGATGGTTTCTCCAGGAACACGTGGAGCCTCTTCCATCTGAGCCTGCTTATTTCCTTCTCTGAGTGCCTGTCACAGTGAAACAAACACATTTTGATATGATTACATGCACATCATTTTCTGATTAAGGTGTATATTCTGAATACACATTGACATGTTCCTATTGGAATGTTCCAGTATCAATATAATTTAAGCATGCCGTTTTAGATATTCTGCATGGATATTCTGAATAAGGTATTTAAATGATACATAATTCTGATTAATACAGGCATATGACAGCTGTCTAATTAGGATTTAAAGATCCCAGAATGTTGGCATTACGTGTTTTTTTTGCAGCTTACCTTCACAAGTGCCACTGATAGTAAATTATTCGGAAACCTCTAACAAAACACACATACCAAAAAAAAAAAAAAAGTTTAAAAATACAACTCGTGTGTATGTGGTTTCCTTTGCTACCACTCCCAAACTTTCAGTTCTCTCTCTGCCTAAAGCAAACCAATGTCTGTCCAATGTTTGAGGTTGTAAACTAAACACGGAAGGCAGGGCTGTAATTTAGGACACCGAAAAAAAATCTGATGGAATAATAAGCAAGCTGCTGCTGATGCAAGTTCAGCAAGAGCAAAATATTTGAGATTCATATTTTTGGATGCTTTTGAATATGCACTTCTTCGCATAGCAAGAATACACTCTCAACAACCACACAGCAACATTCTGGAAACCATCTACACCACTCCAGCACCTTGATAGTAAATTTAGCACAAGTAAGTAGTAAAAATCTTATTTATATGCAGTATGAAAGCATCATGATTACTCTTTTCAGAGCCCATGAGCCACTAGTCAATGTTTGGCCGTAAAAGTTTATTTTCTGTCAGCACATTGTTGACAATGAGTAGGGAGCTCAGCAGAATGAGCTGGGGGCTCATGGGTCTGCTCCACCCATGGTGACACAACTGTTTGGCAGCTTCACGGACACAGAGGAATCAGAGAATTCAGTCTTTCTCTTACAGTCCAGCTGCAGGACAACGACAGCACTGTGGAGTTCAACAGGCTTGACCTTCAACAAGACAAAAGATCTATGGAGATCTGTTCAGCATTATGCTAATAAAGCCCTGAAAAGATGGCACGGGGTGGTGATATTTCATAATGGCATATGAGTCAACACATCTGTATTTTCCCCCTCACAGGTTCAGTGATCTACTGTATCAATAATGTAGAATACATTTCAAATACAATACAACTCTTTCGACAGCATCTGTGGCACAGAAAAACTGTGTACAAACATACAAATATATATCCAAATATTACAATTAGTGCATTTAGATGGGCATGCTGGTAATTATCAAAAACAGTCCATTAGAATGACCAGACAATACAAGAAATCCATATTTACATATTTTTTCAAATGTTTTTGATACAAAGATTTGATATAAAACAGAGACAGTTGTTTTGATGGATAAACAGAGAGATAAACAGACAGATAGACAGACAGACAGACGAAACTCTGAAAATCAGTGTGTTAGTAAGTTAATTGTTATGTAAAATAGTTAAAGTCACACACACACACACACACACACACACACACACAGAAAGAGACTTGCCGAAGAGGAGGCAGTCTGCTGAGGGTCACTGTCCAAGAGAAATCCTTTAACCTCCACATCACAGTCCTGCACCAAAGAAACACCACAACACCACAGAAAACAAAGAGTGATGAGGAAAGAGAAAGAAGAAAGAGCAGAAACATTACAGTGCATGTAATCACACCAGAAAGATTGTGGGAGTGCAAGTATTTCAAGAAACTATAAGAAAGTACAAGCATCCATGCAGGTGTAATGAGGTCAAAAGGGGTCATATACATTATATCACTTTCTCATTTTCTCTACTTTCCCAGACCAGATGTCTGCATCTCAAAAAAAAAAAAAAGAAAAAAAAAAAAGTAATATATATATTATAAAAACACATGTTTTTTTTTTTTAAATTTAGTATCCTATTCATCATAACGTATTTATGGCTCATACAGTATGACATAGTGAGAATATGGATCTCATACTGGAGGAGAAGATGCCTCAAATTTCCCAAACTGAGCAAAATATGCAATTTTGTGCAGTTTCTGGTATTTATATGGCTTAAAAATAAGAGGAAATTCTTATTATTTCTGATTCTTATAAAAAATGCATATAAATATCAGATGTCAATCTCCCAATAACAATTCTATATCTCACTAATAAGGTAACATTTAAATGCTTAGTTTTTTATATAAAAAAAAAAAAAAAAAAAAAAAAAACCTAGTTTTTATTGTTGAGGGCAAACGTAGAATGTAATTCAATACAATGATGATTGAGAGATGTACAAACAAACGTTCAAAAGCCTCAAAATCTGTTTGCATAATTTTTTAAAAACATCTTAACATGATTTTTAAAAAAATGATGTATGGATAATCAAGTAAACCTAAGTTGCTTCAGTCTGGTAAATGTTCATCTTGAAATATTACTAACAATATAAAATGTATTCTTACATTTGTGAAATCAGTAGATGTGAATCAAGCCACATGAATCATGTGTGGCCATTTCTACAATTACACTAAAAGGCCTTTTACTTGCTAAAGCATAAAATATGAATCAGATGGCAGAAGGCATGTAGTAGATTGTTTTTATCATCAAAACATCAAAAACACATTAGATTTAAGTTTCAATACAGGTTATTTTCGTACTTAGATGGGGAAAGAAGTTACAATTTCTGAAATCAGAAGTTCTGCATGATTAACAGAAGTTGATCTGGGCCCGTATTCATGAAAAATCTTAGCGCTAAGAGTTGCTCCTAGTAACAAAATTCTAAGAAAATTCTTAGAAATGTGGGTGTTTACTCTTAAAATTAAAGAAAAGATCCTAGTAAAGAAAAAAGTAATTCAGAAAGCATCTTAATCCTTAAAAGTACGAACAAGGACTTTTAAGAGGCTTAAGAGTTTCTTTAGCAGTGGAGAAAATCGACGAAACATGAAGAGAGAGAAGAAATGTGTTGCACACAATGCATGACAGTAAGGTAATAAGACGCTACACATTAGATCGTGCATGGGATCATGTTTGTGACCGATCTTATTAGAGACACACTAACATCTCCGACACTGCGCAGAAATGCCAGAGCCCCAGAAATGGAAGTAATCACTACATTAACATATTTGGCAACTGGAAAAATACAACTATGCAGCAGAGATATTTTTTGATTCTGTCACAACCTTCTATAAACAAAGTGATCACACAAACAATTACAGCACTTTCAGAACCTTATTGTGTTGCTGTTCATTTCCTATAAAATGTTAAATATGACAGCATGGTAAATAAAAAAATAAATATATATACATATATAATGAGTTTGTGTGTGTGTGAGAGAGAGAGAGAGAGAGAGAGAGAGTGTGTATGGTAAAACAGGAAAAATTACGCCTGTAATTTCAAAGTGAAGGTTTATAATAGACCCTACTCTTAAAAGAGCTCTATTATTTCCTTCTTGGTCAACCAACCAATCACAGTCTTCAAAAGACTGTGTCATATCTAGCAACGGGGTCAGCCCCGCCTCCTCACTAAGATAAAAGTTTTTGTCTTTTCCTCGCTCAGAGTTGCTCTCAGATTAGTCCTGAATCGCTTTTAAGCTAAGACTCCTACGTAGAATTTTTTAAGCTAAATTAGGAGCTCTCTGAAAGGATTCTTAGAATCTTTAAGAATACGGGCCCAGATCTCATTAGGGATCAATGTTTAAAGTATCATAACTTTTTTATGAGTCCCTTCTGGCCAAAATATGAGTGTATAATCCATAATAACACTACTTCCAGTTAAAAAGTCCCCTGCTGTCCTCTCACATGAAAATCCAGACATGTTTAGATCAGTTCTGTACTGTTTTTATGTTTTCACTTGTAAACTGTGCTTTGTTCTGTGCATATATATTTCTCTACTGATTCAGAAGAGATGACTTTTTTACTGGAGAAAACAAGATTATGGATAGGAAAGGACGTGACGTGTGGCCAAGTATGATGTCCCATACTTGGAATTTGTGATCTGCATTTAACCCATCCAAGTGCACACACAGTAGTGAGTAGTAAACGCACACACAGTAGTGAGTAGTAAACGCACGCACGAAGCAGCCAATGCTGCGGAGCCCGGGGAGCAGTCGGGGGTTCGACGCCTTGCTCAAGGGTCTCACCTCAGTTGTGGTATTGAATGTAGAGAGAGCGCGCTGGACATTCACTCACCCCACCTACAATCCCTGCCGGACCTGAGACTCGAACCTGCGACCTTCGGATTACAAGTTCGACTCTCTTTCCATTAGGCCACGACTGCCCCCAGTCGTGAGAGGACTCATTGCTACAAACATGCAGCTTTTCACTTCACAGAACTTTAAATGATAGGCTGGATTACTTTTGAATTATTGCTATGTTTTTATCAGGTGTTTGGACTCTCATTCTGACGGCACCCATTCACTGCAGAGGATCCATTGGTGAGCAAGTAATGTAATGCTAAATTTCTCCAAATCTGTTCCAATGAAGATACAAACTCATCTACATCTCAGATGGCCTAACGGTGAGTATATTTTCAGCAAATTTTCATTCTGAGTGAACTATTCCTTGAACACCACACTAAAAGATAAGATTATCAACAATTATCAGTCAACTGTTTTCAGTCTGTTCCTCACACAAAGCTATCATATGACTCCAGATGCCCTTATTGCAGGAGTTGTCTGGACTATTTTTATGATGCTTTTATAGTCCCACGATATGACCAGGGAAAAATTAACCTTTTATGTACCAACGAAATGGTTTTGTAACAAAATGAGTATTGAGAGAAGTTTCTTTTCTATGTAAACAATGCACCCGTGAAGACTTGATCAAATGAAATTATTTGATCAGCAATGTTCTGATTCACTGTGGTTTCATGACAAAAACAGCAGTGTGCTGCCTCTTGCATAAGAGTATATAAACTAAAAGCACTGGGTGGAGATCTCTGGCAAAGCATAAATACAAGAACCTGTTTTGAGTTAGTGAGCATTTACCCGTTTTGTTATATTTAAGATTTGCTTCAATACATCTTCTACCTCTACAAATTACCAAACTGTGATGAAATATAAGCAAAAACATGAATAAATCAGGGTGCATAAGTGTCATGAATAACGACATAAACGAAAGCAGACATGCTTTTTGTAAAACTAATGCAATACAAACCATATGACATCTGTGTTGTGTATCAATAGAAGAAGTGTTTTAAGTATATTTTAAGTACGCTCATACCTTGCACTCTCTGGAAATCATCTCTGAGCTGATGGGTCCAGAGATCTGACTTGACATTGTGGCTGCAATCAGTTGTTTGCACCATTCAACATGAGCCCCTGTGGGACTATAATGTAAAAGTGTTAGTGAGATACATAGGACTATATGTCTGAAAGTAAGATATTTAGAAGAGCATGGTCTCTGTTTACGTTCAGCTGGCTCTCATTTATCCCGATAGTACAAGTACATCGACAACGTTCATCATTCTGAACTATGCTGTCAGTTATGTTGCGTCTGTAGTTTAGATGAACTATATAGGCTATTTATACTTTATAAAACATCTTGAACTCTGCTGAAAGTTATGGAAGCCTGTTTTGGCCATTTTACTGTTAAAAAGTAATTGTGACTTTTTACCTCACAATTACATTTTTTTTTTTTCTCAGAAAACTTGCGAGTTACAAAGTCAGAACTGTGGGATATAAACTCACAATTAACACAAACTCACTTTTTTCTCGCATTTGCGAGAAAATTTAATTTTTCTCAAAATTGAGTTTATATCCAGCAATTCTGACTTCTTTTTTCAGAATTGAGGCATAAACTCACAATTCTGACTTTTTTCTCGCAATTCTGGTGCTTATATCTCGCAATTGTGATTTATTTTCTCAGAATTGTGAGATATAAAAAAAGACTGAGAACTGTTTATACCTTGCAATTTTGACTTTATAACTGCGACATTATATCTCGCAATTCTGACCTGATAACACACAATTGCGAGTTTATATTGCACAATTCTAAAAAGTCAGAATTGTGAATTTATATCTTGCAGTTTAGAAAAAGAAAGTGAGAATTCCAAGATGTAAATTCACAATCGCAAGAAAAAAAAGTGAGATAAAAAGTCGCAATTACCTTTTATTTATTTTATTTATTTTTAATTCAGTGGTGGAAACAGACTTCCATAGTAAGTAGACATATTAAAATTATTATTAAATTATTATTATTTTTTTTACTATTATCTCTATTATCTATGTTTTACGTTTGACATTCATTAGACATTCGGTTTCATAAGAATTAAACTCTTAACGCCTGTTATGTTTTGAGCCGTAACTAACTCAGATAGACATAAATATATGCCCTTTACGTTGCACAAGGCTTGATTTTTGGAAAAAGAATTAATAAAAATTAACCATATAAATGAATTAAACAATTTAACTACATTACATTATACTAACCAATACTAAAATGCTCAGAAAAACATCCCTGTTATTGCACAAGGCTCTGTTTTTGGAATTAGCATTTTATGTGTTTTATAATAATTGTACAACTTTTAATGTATGCAATAATACAAATCCATTAAACAACAACCCCATCTGATTTAAAGGTATCAAACCAACTGTAAAAATATCTAAATATTATTCCCTATAATGCACAAGGCTTGTTTTTTACGATTATGCCTTTATTGTTTTTATATACAGTACTGAAATCATATTTTTTGATGTTTAATATACTGTAACCACATAAATTCATTAAACGCTAACACAGTTTGAGATAAAGATATCAAACCAACTGTAAAAATATCTAAATATGATTTGTTTGATGGCTAAGGTTTGAATATCCTTAAGCACTCCCCTTCAACCGTGATATATACTCACAAATGGATAAAATACTCTTTAATTTCATCTGGTGAAACAAACCTCATAAAATTAAAAAAAGTGTCCTTGTTAATAAACTATCTGATGGTGGATGAAGTGTTCTTAATTTTACAATTTTCAACGAAATTATAAAAATTAATTGGCTTAAAAAAATTAAAGTATTTTCAATATTTTCTTTTATCATTTATTTGAAAAACAAGAATGGGCAATTATACACTTATCCTAATTTTATTACCAAATATGTTTTTTTGGTAAACAAAAAAGAATTTAACCAAATTTTCAGATGTAAATATTAATAATACAACCCTACAAAATCTTCAACCTTTTGCAAATGGTTTTGTAAATCTTTTTTGACAAACGTTTCAATAACAGTTTTATAAGAAACTCCTTTAATGTTGGATCCAATCCTCCATGTACATCAAAATTACGCAAACCTCATTGTATGCCTTGGCATAGCATTTGGATATTACCATAGAAATATGTTATTTCTAATAAAGTAAAAGAAGTACTTTACAAAATTATTCACAGCTGTTATCTGCAGCCGTTAGCAGATATATTCATAGTGTTTGTGATAAATATACCTTTTGTAACATATCAGTTGAAGATATTGAACATTTATTTTTCTATTGCCCTTTTTTTTTAATTTCATTTTGGGTTGACTTTAAAACAGACATAAAAAAATAAAAATAAAAAAAGTCTTTAATTTAGAACCTCATGATATTTTACTTTGTTTTCAAAATCATATTTCTCTGATAAACAAAATTACATTATTAATCTGTTAATTATCCTAGCAAATTTTTATATTCATAAGTCAAAAAAAAATTCAAAATAAACCATCATATATTACCTTTTGTTAACACTGAACTTAAAAATATATTTTGAAATTCTTTCTGAGATCAGAAAATAAGAAGCTTATAAAAACAATACAAAATTTAAAGCTTTTCAAATTTATGTAACTGCCCTGATATTATACAGCACTTTTTTAGACCGGTATTTTTATTTTAATCTGTTATATTTTAATTTATTGTATATATTTTTATATTCAGCTCTTTCATTTTAATGGCAGACAAAAGAACATAGTGATTGCCATTGAAGTAAAAGCACTGTACCTAAACATGGGAGTGTGATACTTCGAGGGGTGAGAACCAGAAAGGCGTAAGTGACATTTCACCAACTTTACAGGAGAGCCAAAACAAAAATTTGACCATAGTTTGATCTGACTTTGTGTACTGATTTCAATTGTTTATAATAAAAATTTGTACACTCATGGATGACAGTACTTTTGCCAGTAGAAAGAGCCCATTCAGAGCTTTCATTTGATATATATATCTCCATTTCACCAAAAAATGTCACTTACGCCCTTCTGGTTCTCACCCCTCGATAATGCTCAGTTTAGAAGAAAATTTCAAATGGCACTTAAGGGCTTTTGCATCTCTACTCTTCATCAATATAGAAAAACACTAATGGCATAATCTGATAAATTATCCCTGTGTATAATAAAGAATAATAATTTGCATAATTTACACTTGTTCTGATACCTTTATCTCCTTTAAGTGGGTACAGTATAAAACATATCAAAAATATGGATTTAGTACCATATATAAGAACAATAAAGCCATAATTTGAAAAAACAAACAAACAAACCTTGTGCATTATAGGGAATAACATTTAGAGATTTTTTTTTTTTTTTACAGTTAAATGAATTTAAGTGGGTTTTACTGAGTTAAATGAATTTAAGTGAGTACAGTATATAAAAGAGCAAAAATATGGTTTCAGTTCTGTATATAAAAATAATAAAGGCATAATCATAAAAAACAAGCCTTGTGCATTATAGGGAATAACATTTAGAGATTTTCACAGTTGTTTTGATACCTTTATCTCAAACGGTGTCAGAGTTTAATGAATTTAAGTAGGTAGAGTATATAAAACATATCAGAAATACATTTTCAGTACTGTATATAAAAACAATAAAGGAATAATCATAAAAAACAAGCCTTGTGCATTACAGGGAATAATATTCTGAATATTTTACAGTTGGTTTGATACCTTTATCTCAAACTGTGTCAGAGTTTAATGAATTAAAGTAGGTACACTATATAAAACAAAGATACATGTTCAGTACTGTATATAAAAACAATTAAGGAATATTCTGAGAAAACAAGCCTTCTGCATTATGGGAAATAATATTTAGAGATTTTTACGGTTGGTTTGATACTTTTATCTCCAACTGTGTCAGAGTTTAATGAATTTAAGTAGATAGAGTATATTAAACACGTCAAAAATACGGTTTCAGTACTGTATATAAAAACAAAGGCATAATCATAAAATAAGCCTTGTGCATTATAGGGAATAATATTTAGAGATTTTTATAGTTGGTTTGATACCTTTAAATTAAATGGTGCTGTTGTTTAATGGATTTGTATTATTGCATACATTAGAAGTTGTAAAATTATTATATAACATATAAATTCAAATTCCAAAAACAGAGCCTTGTGCAATCTGAATATTTTAGTATTGGTTTTATAGTATAATGCATGGTTCCTGCAGAGTTTAGCTCCAACCCTGATCAAACTCACCTGCCTGTGATTTTCTAATGATCTTGAAGACTCTGATTAGCATGCTCAGGTGTGTCTGATTAGGGTTAGAGCTAAACTCTGCAGGAGTGGGCCAGACTCGAGGATGCCTGGTATAATGTATTGTAGTTCAATTGTTTAATTCATTTATATGGTTATTTTTTTATTTATTTTTTTCTAAAAATTAAGCCTTATGCAACTTAAAGGGCATATATTTATGTCTGAGTTAGTTACGGCTCAAAACATAACAGGCGTTAAGAGTTTAATTCTTACGAAACCGAGTGTCTAATGAATGTCAAACGTAAAACTAACTTTACCGCTGGCTTGAACATGTGATATCAACAAAGCGGCGCCCATGAGACTATGTCTGCATTTCTCGCGAGCGTTAATGATTTTTTAGTATTTTTCAAACTGCTGTTTATGTGAGTGCACCCTTAATAAAAATGTCATCCAATAATTTATGAAGGCTCAGGTTGATAAAATGCTTTCTTATCTGCATGTCTGTTAATATGACAGCTCATTCAAACAAAGTCAGCCCTAGTGTTTTGTTTGTATCAAGTCACTCAGTAACTAGAAGGCGGTAAAACGCACCTGGTTTCATGACACACTAGTTCTGTAACGCGACGCGACTTACAAGAACGCATCCATTATAATCCACCAAGCGTCGCGTCGCGCCACTGTAGACGGGATGTCATAAACTATAAAATGGTTGTTATTGGCACTGACCTGTCTGGAGTTTCAGCGTTTGAGTGTGATGAGGTCGGTCGCTTGTCCATCCTCTACTGTAGGCTTACAGAAGCGCAAAATAACGCTATGTTGCATATCCAACACTCATCGTGTGTCTGGATGTGCAAACGCTTTCCTCTAAAACTTTGTGACTCGACGACACTCGAAATCACGAATCCTGCTACGTCAAATGGAATCGCTCATGAATACTAATTACGTCTGTACAGCTTAACCTTCCAATAGAGATGGTTTGCTCCTGAATATTAATTACGTTGCGACGATAGTTTCCAATGGCAAAGACGTCGCTCATGAATATTAATTTACAGTCTTCAACGCAGTAAGATTCGTAAACTCGCCTCCCGCACCGCCAGTGCTAATAAATATCTACAAACTACGTTACCAAAAATGCAACAGCGTGACAATGTCCTTATTACATAAACAATACGGCTTATAATAATGTAAAAATAATTATATATATATATATATATATAAAAAAGATTTTGAGGAAAAAAGAGAACGTCGATAGCATTGTGTGGGGGTTAAATCCCATCTGGCTCTGAACAAATCTATTCTTCCTCCAACTCCAAATCCTGCCTTCTCAGCGATGCCCAAGTAATGAGGAAAACAGAAATAAGATGTCCTTACAACTATGCTCGCATAATGTAGAATTTATTGTCCTCTGAAATAACTTCCCTACATGTTTGGGTACTATTTTAATGTTACAAAAGTCCTGTTACCTCATTACAAAGGAACACTTTATATAAGTGCATGTTTTATATTTAACATTGACAAAACAACCTGCACACAATAGATACATTGCAAATCTCCAGGGATGCACATCTCAACATCTTGGACACAAATACACCACTGAATACTTTGTTTCACTGTTACGGATGAGAAGGCGCAGAGGGCAGGAGATGAACTGGGATGTGTACTGTCCAAACGTTTTTGTGGCCCCTAGAATACATTGGTTCATTGAGCCACCGGGGGTTTGAGAGTCTTGTAAGATATTTCATATTAAGTTCAGTCAAGCAAGCTGCTGTTTCCAGCTCTCTCATCTCTTCACTGGGAATATCCTCAGAACAACACCACGTCTCCCCAACATCCACAAGACCTGCAAGTATACAGTGGTAAATACACAAACTTCAGTGGCACATAAAAACAACCTTACATTATACAAACATTAAATTTATCAACAAATTAATGTTCATTTCACCTGCTATAACACCACGCCCGAACCTTTCTCCAGACTCCAGCAGTTCCTCCGTCTGAACGGCTGTCATTCCCAGCCTTTCAGTGAGGATGAGTCTCCAGTCCTCTTCTTCCCAGCTCTTCTGAGCGATGTGAACCGCTAGAGTGCAGTTCCGCCGCTCGGACAGCAGGGGCCGCCAGCGGCTCTCTATCGTTTTCACTCCATTCAGCACAAGAGTAGCGTACGGCTGGCGAAATGACAAGCAAGCCACTTCTAAACTCATACTGAGAATATAATTTTCATCTCTTCATCTACAGAACGGTAAATAACACGTTGTAAATACGTTGCAAATACAGCGTATTCCCACCAGAGTCGAAGTACTTTATCAGATAGGTATGAGGCGAACACTGCTGTAGCTCCTTCCCGCTATCAAGTCTATTGAACGATTGGGTAAAACGCTTCCTGTTTTTAAAACGTCTCTCCAAAAAAGACAAGACACTGTTAAAAAATTAAGAACTAACGAAAGAAACAGCGCCCACTAGTGTTGTGATTTTAAACGACCACTGCTGGCAACACAAATGAATAAAAAATGATCCTTGTTGTTTACATTTAATTTATTTCACAGTTTTGGGTTCTTGTGGGTTTTACAGTACAGTGGATTACAAAATTCTATCAACTAATTTACTGGCCAATGAAAGATCATTTTTGAACCACTGCACCAAAACATGTTGATATTATATCATATTTCCCGAAACAAGGAATTCAACAGACCGTCTAGTATTAAATAGAACATTTTAATTTCTTTAGTCACTGACCCATAACAGCCTGTTCCACAAGTTATTTCAAACCTAGTATAGGTCTAACGCAAGTCCACAGGTCACTTTCCCTCATGGCTGATCCTTGTTCCTCCAAATCAGCTCCAATTCGGCCTCCTGTCCTCTAAGGCTCTGGAGAACTGTGTATGTGACTCCATCATGTCTGTTCCTGGAGCTTTTTGGGCCTGATGACTCTACCCTTTCTGTAGGGAAGGGAGGACTATCAACCTTTGTAGTGTTTTCAGCTATTGCTGAACATTCTCAGCGTCTCAGTCCCATCAGTAGCTGCTTTCATGCCCCGTGAGGATGTACAGGTTGCTCATAGCAGACGGATCATCCGTGGGAGTACTTTGCAAGATAATATCCCTGTAGTAACATTATATGATTAGTATATGATTCCATTTGTCTGTTACCAGACTACAGTGGGAAAACATACCTAGTAGTTCCCAAAACCTGAAAAACTCGACTTCTGTCCGTGATTTCTTGGGTAACCTGAGGTAAACAGCATAATATTCCATCATTTCTTCCTTCCTCATACATCAGTGAAGCCATCATTGTTCTAGGCATCAGGTTTACCTCATTAGTTTGTAAACTCCTTCCTTTCAGACCATGTTTCCAGAAGGCAAGAACACTGTCCTGTAGACACACTACAAAGACAACCGCACAGAAAAAGGTCTGATTCCAAACAGACAAAGCAAACACGATGGCTGTCTAATAGAAATGAAAGACTAAGCTGACGTCAAATAATTAGCAGCGAATTTTTGGCAAATAGTTACTTGAAATAAGTAATCTAATTATGTAACTCGCATTACTTATAATGCGTTACCTCAACACTGCTCAATCAAAAGCTGCTGACCGTTTTCCAACTAGTGACAGCGGTGCAGAACAGACTGCAAAAACTAGGCTGAGATATGCTTAAAGACAGCCTGGCTTCACATCCTTAACAGGACTTACCCAGTGTCTGGATGGGAAACTCAAATGCAAGTTCAGAGGTCTTCTGATGGCTCACACATCCCTGCAGATTCACAACCTTCACTGTGTCTGAAATAAAAAGATTTGTTAAAAGGATTTGAGTAGTGGAATGAAAAAAAACAACAACAAAAAAAAACAAGGTTTAGATAGATGCATTTTTTTTTTTTTTGAACCTCTTTTAACTTGAACGTTGTGATTTTAGAATGCCGTGTCATGGATAAGTCGGGGCATGAGCACAACAGTCAAATAAGTTTAAAAACATGAGACAGGGTAATGGAAAGAAAAAAAGCAAGGTCTAGAAATGCATTTTTACAAAGGCTCATGTGTCATGTAGTGTGAAGTCATGTGGTGCAACCCACATGCAGAAAAAAAAAAATTACAGCAATTACAGAGACAGAGGACATTTCAGAGAGGACCCCAGAAGGCCCTGTTGATTCTGTACCATCTGGTACACCCCTTAAAAAAGGACATTTATGAATTTATGATTCATACATTTAAAAAAAAAAAAAAAAAAAAAAAAAAACTTTTATGTTGAAAAACATTTAAAAACCTTTTTTTCAAAATAATTATTAAGATGCGTATACTCAGGGTGTATTTATAGTGTAAGAAAAATATAACATTGATTTTTTTATTGCACCACAAAACATTTTTTCTTGAAAGTTATATAAAAGTTTCTCAAACCACATGAAACCAACATGAATATAAAGAATACATTTCTAAAGTTTTTTTTTTCTTTTTCTCTATTTTAGACATTCTAATTCTGTAATTGATTTAAACAGTAAATTAAGGATGAAACATGATTAACAAACAAGGGATATAGATAACAAAATATGACCTACAAAGCCACCAAATGATGCGTGAGTTGACATTATGTGCTGTATGATGAAGCCTATTAGAATGCAGTTTAAATGCATATAATGCAAGGTATTAAAGCAAAAAATATCCCTGTATGGGTTTTTAAAAAATTTTTTTTTACAAGATATTGTGTATTTAAGTAATATCACACAAGCTGAGCATTGTTTCCCAAATATTAGTGCATAAGCGCGATCGGAAATGTGATTTCATAAAACAGTTCAACAAATAAGAATACTGAGTGAGTTACATTTAGGCACAGTATTGTCTGTTTTTTTTCCCTTTCGCCAACGGAAAAAAACACTGCTGTATTTTGTTCCTGAATGAATCTGTTTTTGAACCAATCATTTGAGTCAATGATCCTTTCATAAAGACAGTCACTTGCTTTGTTTCAAAATGAATCTGTCAATTTGAAAGAACTGAGTGATTCATTGAGTCAACGAATCACTCAGTAAGGCAGGCACTTGCCGCCACCTACTGGCGGTTTGAGTATCATATATATTTATCCATGACAGACCTAAACCAGCCAAGGTACCAGCACGAAAACACTCAGAAAAAAATATATTTTAATTACCGTTATTGAAAAAATCCCCAGAAATATAATTTTTTGGCAATATTGAGCATACAAACAAAGTGCTTCAAATGGCTCAGTGAAAACAAGCATTTCTTACTTTTCAGTGCAATGAGAACTGTGTCCCTGTCGAGCTGAATCACTTGCTTGAGCTCCAGAGACTCACCATCTGTCAAGTCACATAACTCAGTCAAGCAGAACACATTATTGATCAGTCTATGTCACTGTTGCAATGCAAATCATATAGTTCACTTGAAATATTTTTCATATAAATAGTTGATTTAGTAAAAAAGCAGTGTTTTGTGTGTGATTTTTGATGTATCCACACATATGCAGCACCTGGCGGACTTTGTGGCGTGTCATCCACATGGATGATGTCAAAGTGCACCTGTCCAGAGTTGTCTTTTTGGCGGGGATGGCTTCTTACCCCCACACAGACCTGTGGCAGCTCTTCTGTTTCGTTTACAAGCAGCTCAAAGATGGGCAGAGACTCTGGCAGATTCAGGGCAATGTGCTGAGAGAGACAGGAAAGTTACGCAACAGTGCAGATATTTTTAACATTTCCATCAATCTTATCTCTCATTTCTCACCTTGAGCTGCATGAACTTCTGCAGAGGTTCATACCACAGTAGAAGGACCAAACCGGTGGGAACAGCAGCACAAAGGAAAACGCTGTCAGTGTAGGGGTTTCGAACTAGAAGCAGAGAATAAACATTAAAATGTTGCACGAAATGCCTAGAGAATGATTCACACTCCTACAGAGGTCACTGGTCCTCACCCACACTGCATCTTCTACAGCCCTTGGTGTCTGGGATTTTTACTGACATGGCATATTTCCTGGAGAAAGATAAGAATTACTGCTATTTAGCAGACCCTAAATCCAAAGGATCTGACAAAGATAAATTAAAATAAAATCAAATATAAGATAATCTAATTCTAATTCTAATATGCTGATTTGCTGCTCTAGAAACATTTCTTACTATTATCAATGCTGAAAACAGTTGAGCTGCTTAATATTTTTGTCAAAACCGTGTAACACAAATTTTGTTCTTTGTGGGTTTTACTTTCAACCCAGTGTGTCTGTCTCAACCAAGAATAATAGCTCATTTAACCTCATGAATGACCATTCACAGATAAACTGTGTTCTACAAACCTTGCATTTATCTTTGTGCTCAAGCGGTGTGCGTTAATCGCGAGATGCCCCTGTCTACGCTGCATATTCCTGCGGTACTCGAAAAGTGCCGGCAGACTATGAGAAGTCAACTGTGATGATTTTCCTGTGGACAGAGGACAGCAGGGTACCAGACAGAGAGTTAATCAAGACATCAGATCTTCATGGTACATTAAATGAACTCATATTAATAACATTGCACATGCCTGAGACGGACATAAGGACATTGTTCATCACGTACAACCAACTGCATCTCTGAGGAAGCAACTGGAAAAGAAAGAAAATCATACTCAATCTTTTTTGAGATTATTTGATCTAGTAAATTATGGAAGCCTGTTTCCTCAATAGAAAGGTAACTGTGGCCTTTTGTCTCACAATGAAAATGTATATTTTATATATTTTTTTTATAAATGTATATTTAATAATAAATAGAGAAAAGATGATATGGCTACCTTTTCCATGGTGTCCTCATGGAGTTCATTCAGGTTGAGAGTGTAGATGCCCTCCTCAGCACCCAGCATAAGGTATTGATCTATGGATTAATATCAGCTTATCAGTCTTGATATAACCAAAGTTGGGACAGATACTGTTGCAAGTATGTTGCAAGTAAAATGAATAGAAATTGGTTTATACATATGACAGTAAAATAATTTTTCCAGATGGATGGGGAAGTTGAAGTGGCTGAAGTAGTTGTGAAGCACAACAAAAATAAGACTGGGGTGTCCATCAACTGTTATTTCACCCCAAAATGAAACCTGAGAGATTTCTGTTCCTCCACTGAAGTTCCACCAGAAGTCCAAGTCTTATGGAGTGATGTGATCACTTTATGTGATTAACAGATACAGTGCCTTGCAGAAGTATTCAAACCCCTTCATTTTTTTTCACATTTTGTTATGTTGCAGCCTTATGTTAAACTGCATTAAATTACTTTTTTTTTCTACATCAATCTACACTCCATTCACCATAATGGCAAAGCAAAAACAGAACTGTCACAACTTTGTAAATTTATAAAAAATAAAAAATCTGCAATAAGTATTCAAACCCTTAACTCAGTACTTAGCTGAAGCACCTTTATAGCCTCAAGTCTTTTTTTGTGTGATGCGACAAGCTTTGCTCATCAGCATATGGCAATTATCTGCCATTCTTCTCCACACCTCTTCACCTCTCAAGCTCTGTCGGGTTGGATGGGGGCAGACGCACATTTTCAAGTTTCTCCAGAAATATCCGATTGGGTTCAAGCCCAGGCTATGGCAGGGCCACTCAAGGACATTCACAGAGTTGTCTATAAGCCACTCTTGCTGTGTGTTTAGGGTCATTGTCCTGTTGGAAGGTGAACCTTCTGCCTAGTCTGAGGTTCTGAATGCTCTGGACTGGGTTTTCATTAAGGCTGTCTCTATATTTTGGTGTATTGAGCTTGTCTTATACTCTGATGAGTCCCTCAGTCCCTGCTGCTGAAAAGCAGCCCCACAGCATGAGGCTGCTACCAGCACACTTTACTTTTGGGATGGTACTCTGCAGGTGATGAGCAGAGCTGGTTTCCTTCAAACATGATGCTTAGAATTGAGGTTCATCAGACCAGAGAATCTTGTTTCTCAGAGTCTGAGGGTCCTTTAGGTGCTTTTTTTGCAAATTCCAAGTGGATTTTTGTATGTCTTCACTGAGGAGAAGATTGAGTCTGGCCACACTGACATAAAGCCCAGATTGGTGGAGTGTTGCAGTGATGTTTGTCCTTTCTCCCATCTGCATATATGATCATGGAGCTCAACTAGAGTGACCATCAGCTTCTTGGTCAGCAGTCTAGACAAGGCCCTTCAAGGCCAGCTCTAGGAAGAGTCCTAGTTGTTTCAAATGTCTTCCATTATGGATCATGAAGGCTACATGATTCTGTGAACATTCAATGCAGCAGATTTTTTTCTGAACTCTTCCCCAGATGTGTGGCTTGACGCAAACCTGTTTCTGAGCTCTACAGGCAGTTCTTTTGATCTCAGGGCTTGGTTTTTGCTCTGATATGCATTTTCAGCTGTTAGACCTTTTATTAAGATGTATGTGCCGTTCCAAATCATACCCATTCAATTGAATTTGCCACAGGTTAACTTCACTCGAAGTGTAGTAACATCTACAAGCAATATGAATGCTCCTGAGCTAAATTTTAACTGTCCCAGATAAGGATTTGAATACTTATGCAATGGAATCATTTGTTTATGTATAATAAATTTGCAAAGATGTTAAAAACCTGTTATTTGCTTTGTCATTATGGTGTGTGGAGTGTAGATTGTTGTGGAAAAAAAAGTAATTTAAAGCGGTTTAACGTAAGGCTGCAACATAACAAAACGTAAAAAAAAAAAAAAAATGAAGGGGTTTGAATACTTCTGCAAGGCACTGTATAATTTAGAGTTTTATTCGCATAAAAAGCATTTATCAATGCACATACAAACATCACATCAAATACGGTAAAGGGAAGCTCAACTGTACTTGCTTTATACGCAAGAATGAATTTCACTGGTTTCAGTTTGCCATATTTGATGCGCTCTAAGTATGCGTGGATCAATGTTTATATTTGAATAAAACGCTAAATTATTTCTGTTCATCATTAGGGGTGGGAAACTTTAGGCATCATATGATCCAATCTGATTACGATTCTAGGAATCACAATCTAAATCTAAAACTGATCTACATTTTTTTTCTTATTAATTAATAAGTTTATTCACTTTAAATATAACATTTTAAAATTACTTATATAATTATAAGTAATTTTTTAAAAATAATTGCAAATTAATAATAAATCAAAACAACTGTATTTTAAAAATGATCAACTATACTAAATATATCTAAATATAGTTCAAATAAATACAAGCAAATATAAAGTAATAACAGGGAACAAAGAAACACAATTATAAGCAATAAACAAAAAGTGCTTTCATTATCTGAGAGTGCTTAAATATGTGAAAGTTTCCATACAAGGGCAGTGAGGGATTGTTCTTTTTTCCTCCCAGCATTACTCCTGTATGTTTATTACTGACGACATAACAGACAGCAGCAGGTCTAATAGGCTGCATTCACACTAATGCACAAATCTATTTTAACATACCAGCTATTTCGTCCTGCTGCTGTCCATACATTTGGCTTTAACCACAAAACCGTATGCAAGTTTCTATACTTGTTTGATGGTTTTGTGTGTGTTTGTGTGTAATTGGCAGCAAGCAGAATACGACTGTCTCTAGTGCTCTCAATTCTATTAGCTAAAATGCTGCAAACTTTACCTCTGGTCTTTGGTAGAACCCATGTAACAGCACATTGAGTCTTTAACGGACAGCCGTTGAATACTTTAGAGAAACAGGCCCCCATCTGGAAGACAATTTATGATTCATGAAATTAGAACATGCAATAGAATTAGAATCATGTAATTCTCTGTACTTACATGTACTTGTGGTGTAGGTGGCAGTCCATGAACAACTTTCTGAAATCAATGAAAACAGAAAGAAGTGTGTGACCGACCAATGAAACATTTTAATACAAAGTGCAAAAAATCAAAAGTAAATGTTGCATTATATCCAATTACATTAATAAAAAAAAACAAAAAAAAAAAACTTTTTTATGATTTTTAATCAAATTTCACGTATATTGCTTTTTTTTTTACATTTAAATGCAAAAATAAAACTAAAATTGTTAAAACAAAAATATAAATTAGCAATGAAGATATGTTTCAGTGGCATGTTTCTCTTTTTTGTGATATGACATGATGGGCCAAAACAAAGGTCATCACGTTCAACTTTGGCCCACAGGCCTATGTTTGGACATCTCTGGTTTAGACCCTCAGACAGATTCTCATCAAGATCAAAGGTCAAATACGGTTTGACCTGTGTAATCTACTCACAGAGTCGTCTGGTTTCCTCCTGAGAGTGCTCCATTCTGGGGACAGAGGTGGGTCATGTGGGGATAAATTACTCCTGGTTCCTCCTGGGTCTGGAGCGACAGAGCTCTCTGCTATCAAACCTGTTCAACACAGTGGTTTCATCAGTGTTTGGATTTTAAGCTGGTATTATTTAATGGATAGAGAGTCGGACTTGTAACCCGAGGTCGTGGGTTCGAGTCTCAGGTCCGGCAGGGATTGTAGGTGGGGTGAGTGAATGTCCAGCGCTCTCCCTCAATACTACGACTGAGGTGAGACCCTTGAACAAGGCACCGAACCCCCAACTCCTCCCTGGGCCCATCAGCAATACGGCTGCCCACTGCTCCGGGTGTGTGTTCACGGTGTGTGTGTGTGTGTGTGTGTGTGTGTGTGTGTGTGTGTGTGTGTGTGTATTTCACTGCTCACTGCTGTG
>JAFVLL020006971.1:0-16118 GCA_021397915.2 Tor tambroides | reverse complement strand
AAAAAAAAAAGGTAATTACGAATTTTTAGGTATGAACTCAGAATTCTGACTTTTTCTTACAATTCTAAGTTTAAATCTCGCAATTCTGACTTTTTTTTTACTCAGATCTCGCAATTTAGTTTTTTTTGTTTCCACCATGGAAAAAATTTTAAAAAGATCATTTTTATCTCACAAAAAACTCTAGACTCACAATTGAGTTAACATTGCACAGTACTGATTCTTAGAATTGCAATTTTATATCTCACAATTCAGCATATCTCACAATTCTGAGTTTATATCTTGTAATTCTGCATTTATGTCTCGCATTTCTGAGTTTATATCTCACAATCTCACAATTAAAGTCAAAAATGGCTGAACTGTAATGTCCATATTTTTATTTATTTGATGAACAGCTGTGTAATAACCAAAAAATAAATAAATAATTAAATCTCTGGCAGACTTTACTTTATCCCTTATTTACATTAGGCTTCAGACTAACTAAGCTTCAAGCGTTAGTTTCATCGGTGGGTTATACAAAGTTTCCATGTGAGCACCAACGTTCTCAATCTGATTTGTCGGTCTGCAGGGCAAGCTTTGGTATTTGCTACAATATATCTACAGAGAGGCTCATTACTGAGAAGGAGGGTATTTTCTGTACTGGCTCACTCACCTTATTAGCAGTCTTTATTACTTTCCATTTTAATGAACCATAGAGCAGAGGATCAGTTTGTCTGTCTGTGTTTATTTGAGTTGCTAATGGACCAATCTAATGCAGCTCAAGGCTAGAAATTCAGATCTAAGAGTTGGGAACAGTCCCTCAAGAGATGACAGGGAATTTTGATGAGTTTAGGGACAAAATGCCTTTACACTGAATGGAAGAAAATGGATTTGGGTGAAGTAAAGAACATTTTTATTTAGGGAAGTCTGCTTTTGTCTAATCATGCTGATGCCTCAACCAATTAGACAGTTCAGCACTGTCAAAACGATTAACAAAGCCGATTTAAATTTTGCTGCATAGTGCCAAAAAAAGTCAAACTTCATAAATAAATACTAACATAAAACTTTGAATATTTAGATTTTAGAATTATTTAATTCAACACAGTCCAGAAAATGAAAATTAATTGATGAAATATAGCAAAATATATGTAAATTTAATACATAAAAGTGCCAAAAATTAACCATTTATTATAATAATAATAATAATAATACCTCATGTTTTTGACAATACCAAGCTAATTGTCTTAAGTTTAACACTTAAGAAGCAATAGTACAACAGCAATAGTAATGCTTGTTTATGCAAGCACCAACAATTTGTTGCAACATAGGCTCATTGGAAATTTACACATACTTCATTCTTCTGTCACTAATAACCAGTGGATTGTAGAAGAGAGCTTTTAATTATTAGAGGACAGCGTGAGATAAAATGACACAAAGATCATTTTGTCACCTTAAACCTCACCATAAATGAGCCTGTCTCAATTTTTCTTTTTCTTTTTTCCTTTTTCGGCAGGGTAGGTGACAAAACACTTGTTCTTTAACAAATATATAGTGTAGTAAGAAAACATATCATTACTGTTTCTTTGTTATATATGTATTAAATATATGTATGTGTGTGTGTGTGTGTGTGTGATGTAATAATTATGACTGTTTTTTTTCTCCTTGTTCATACAATCTGGCACCCAGTAGAGGTGCAACACACACACACACACACGTGCAAATGACATATTCGCTGATGTCTGAAGACTATTTTTTATCATTTAGACTCTTTTTAATCTCTTTTTCCATCTCCTCTCTAATACCTTCTTGTAAAGGAATAGTTCAACCAAATATGAAAATTCTGCTATTATTTACTTGCATATGTTGTATATGTATGATTTTTATGGAACAAAAAAAGAGACATTTTTAATGTGCCAACTGATTTTTTTTAATGCAATTACTATTAATGGGGATTGAAGCAGTGAGTTTAACTCTAGAACCACTTTTTTATTATTTTTATTCAGGAATGAATCATCAGACTAGCTCATAAACTGGATCAATTCATTTACTGAAATTATCTGACTCAAACGAAAGATTTGTTCACAGGGAGAGGTTAGGTCATAATTTTGAGTGAATAACAAAATTAATTTTAGCTATTGTGTGATTTCCGAATATAGTGAAATCAAAGCTTGAATCAAATTACTTAAATTTTAAAGAATTTGCTTTTTTACTTATTTTGGAGTATAACAGTTCCAGTTCACTTTTATTATATAAAGAAAAGGGTGAGTAATCGTTCAGTTTTGGGTTGTTTTTTAATACTGTATGTGTACTTGGTATCGCAAATAGTAAAAAAGGAAATTTACAAGCTCACACTACCCAGCAAGGTTGAGATCACGGATTATGGCACCACATGAAAGCAAGTGCCATACAAGTGCCAAGCATGAGATATTCACTGCGCTAAAGCCCACCTTGAATGGAAAGGCACAAGGACGGGGTCTCTTTAAAGAGGAGAAATATCTACTTAGCCCTTTTCATCTACAGCCCACAGTGGGGAGGTGAAGATCAATCAAATGCATTTTCAGAAATGTCAACTCCCCGTCTTCCTCCAGCCCACTGTACTGTAAACAGAAGGGCCTCTATTCGCTGAAAATTGCTGCTGTTAATTATAAAGCCCATTAGGTTGGGACGCAGTCGATAGAATCCCTCTATAACAAACTAGAGCTTGTTTTTTTCTGAAACTCATTCCAGCAACCCTTCGCAAACAATCTCTGTCCGTGCACTGTTAATCACCTCCACGTTGCCACGGCGACATTAGTTCTGAAGACAGTTCTGTCAATTAAACAGCATTCAACAGAAAACAAACAGCCAATCGGGGATAGTGTGCAGCGTGGCCATTATGTGTGTGGCAATAATATTCATCTAGAATATGGAGATGTTGAATGTGGAGAAAAAAATGACAGAAACAGCTACTGAACGCATCCAGGTGATACATGGATCTGGTATTTATATATGGAAATTAAAGGACTGAAGGCATTTCTTTATTTTTCTTAACCAAAGTCATCCTACTACAAAAAAAAAAAAAAAACACTTTCTACAAAAGAGTCCATTTTGTAGAAAGCTACCAAGACATTATTAATGGATTATAAAATAAAGTATTGATTAGGTGATAGTGAGAATTTTATTCTGTCTTGGAAAAGTGGGAACAATGTTCATACAGATCTTGGTAACAGTAAATCAAAACTAGACTTGTCAGTCCATTAAAAATATATGATATGTGAATTTATTCATATAATTAATTGTAATAAAATATTAATATGTTGGTGAGTAAAGAACCTAAATGAAAATAACTCAAAGAGTAGCCTATGGCAAGAATGTTTTTGTTTTTTTTTAATATTACAATTACAAAAAGTTGCTATAAATGTCATTATATTGTATAATATAATGCTTTATTTGTCATTGCATATACATCTATCACTGGCTTACAGTCTACAGAATTCCATTTTGCAGTTTTGTTTATTTGTTTTCTATTTCACCTACACTATTTAAGGGTCAGGGCATAATTATTTGTAAACACTTTCTATTATTTTCTTTAAAAGTAATTCCGCTAATTTCACATGCTAAATTGTCAGCCCAAATCAAAACATGTGGATTTAAAGCAACTATATGTAAGTATTTACCTTGAAATATCAGTTTCAAAATCATTCTGATGGTAAACTGACTTTTAATAAGACAAATGTCTTTTGTTGATTTCCCATAGTCCAAACGTCTGTTCTGGGAGTAAGTGAGCAAGTATGAAATTCTGCAAAAAAGGAGGGTTTCTTTACTGCAGCAACAAATGCACATGTACAGCTACGACAGTGAATTCCAACGCTATCTCACAACCAGTTCGTACGTATTTTATGCGGTGGCTAATTCATACGACCTCACTCGTACGATTTTGTGCGATTTGTCTAAACCCCAGTGATGAGTAGGTTTAGGGGCGGGGTTAGGTGTAGGTCATTCGTACAAATTCATACGAATTGTGGTATGCAGTTTCATACGGTTTGGCAAAAATCGGATGACTTTGTACGAATTAAGTCGTACGAATTTGTACAAATTAGCCATCTCGTAAAATATGTACGAATTGCCGTGAGATCGGGCTGTGAATTTCAGACACTTAACTCTAGAGGGCTCCAAAGTCGCACAAATGCACAAAACTACAAACACTGTGGTGAGTTAAGAGTTTGCTGGATTCATCATTATCCTTACTCTATTAAAGGCATAGCATTACATTCTCTGTGATATATGTGATTTTGTGTTTTATAGTTATAGATCTGAGGTATTTAGCCCAGTTGTGTCATGAACCAGCCTCAAAAGGATTTATTGAGGTAGCACTATAAGCCAAATTTCATGATATTAATAGTAAATCCATAATACTGGGAGACTTCCTGATGTTAAGCTGAGAAACACCGAGAAAGAGTACATGTGTCTAAGGAAAGGCTGAAATCCAGGCTGAAATCTGTTGCATAATGGCACAATTTTACCAAGGAAGAGTTCCTGGATCAATCTCATATGAACCAGTAAGATTTTAGTATTAGGTTACGAGTTCAAAATATTCTTATTGTAAAAATGTAGGAATTGTTTGGTCAAGGTTGAGATGGTTAGCAATGCTCCAGTTGGCTACTGTACTTGACTAATGTATATTTACAAATTATTATTAAAAAATATTTATAAATTAATTAATAATTGGTTAATTTATAATTAATTTTTTTTTTAAATACACATTATTTTAATATGCATAAATTAATTTATAATTAATTTTTGAAAAAAATAATTATTATTTGTACATTTATAAGTATTTATTTATTTACTTGTAGTTAGTGTGGTTCCATGATCAAAAGCAGTCATGTTTTCACATCCAAAGGAAATTACTATGTATGTGCATCTACTCTCTTACCTCTTAAACAGATCATAACCAGGGCCTAAAAATAGCACAGCTGTCTGTTCCACACTAAAGCTGCCACCACAGAATCTCTCTAAAAACCGACGTGTAGGGAAAAAACAGAAAAGATACATGATTTATAAGCACTTTTAATCTATAAGTGACTTCCTCATGAATCATTTTATTGTATTCTGTTTGTTTCCCCATTCTGTCCAAATGGGGAGGCAGCAGTAATCAACAGAGCCATATAGAGCAGCAGTGTTCTTACCTCCCGTGTGGAAAACAAAGTGCCAATCCTAATAAGTAATGGTGCAGCTATGGCAACTGCGTTTGGCTGCTGGTGCTCGGACTCCATTCCTTCAAGTGCTCACAGCGAGGAGGTGCATTATGGGATGTGTTTTCTTCAATGTCTGGACCACCTATGAGTTAAAGGCTTCCACAATGATTGCTGCACAACCGCTCGAGCCCTGTGTGTTGATGTTGCAAGCGCAGTGCAGACAGCCAGTCACGCTGGGGACTATAGAGGTGGACAATGTCAGGCCAGGCTGAATAATGGGCCCTGCATTAGCCTTAGCTCTCAGCATATGCCAAAAAAACACACTCCCCTTAGCTATTCCCTCTCATGTTTTTGGAGCACCTCTCGCCAGTCTGCTAACTGGACATGGATGAAAGCAGTAAGGGAAAGTAGAGACTTATATTTAGTTTTCTGGTATGAGGAAAAAGGGAAGGCTTTCCTATTCCTCAGAGATGTGTCACTGTCATTCTTTCTCTCTCTCTCCATCAGTCTTATTCCTACCTTCACAAAATGTATTACACAACAGTGGTTGAAGGGATTTGATTGAAGCTGCTCCGGATGCTGAGCGTGAAGGATTGTGGGTCCTGTGTATTTAGACCAGGGGTGCCCAAGCTCGGTCCTGGAGGGCCGGTGTCCTGCAGAGTTTAGCTCCAACTTGCCTGAACACACCTGCCTGGAAGTTTGTAGCATGCCTAGTAAGAGCTTGATTAGCTGGTTCAGGTGTGTTTAATTGAGGTTGGAGCTAAACTCTGCAGGACACCGGCCCTCCAGGACCGAGTTTGGGCACCCCTGATTTAGACTCTGAAGGTAAGGAAGGCAGTGCCTTCCTTACCTTAGCATTTGTGGTTACATACCTTACCTTAGCATTTGTGGTTATAGAAAATGACTGATCATTTCACTAGATAAAGCCCTTATTCCTCAGATGGGATTGTGTAGATTGTGGGATTGTGCCCTTTGAAACTGCATTGAAACTGCAATTTGGACCTTAAACCCATTTGGTCCCTTTAAAGTCTACTATATGGAGAAAAACCCCTGAATGTTTTCCTCAGAAACCTTAATTTCTTTTTGACTGAAGAAAGAAAACAAACATCATGGATGACAAGGGGGTGAGTAAATTATCAGGAAATTTTTTATCTGGAAGTGAACTTATCTTTAAAAAACACACATTCAAAACATTTCACATAAAGGACTTTTTTTTTTCGATAAATGCTGTGAATGTTTTTAACATCGGGTGGAACTGAAGCATGAATTTATTCTGGACAAAAAAAAAAAAAAAACCCACATGCAGAGAAGAAATTTTGCCTCTTCAATTCAGAAGACCAACAAACACCACTGCTTAGGCTGATATCAGGTTTTAACAGTAGCCTCTCTCCCATCCCACAATCACGACTACACGGAAGGGTTTTACATATGACTCAAAGCACAAGCACACAGGGGTCTCATTCTCCACTGAGCTGAGGTTTCCGAATTTGAATACTTCTCTCCCTGCAGTGATGACTGCACCCCTATGCAAAGGCCAGACAAAATATCTTCAAAGTGGTTTCGCCGAATTTACCACAGAGCACGATCTCCGTTTACCTGCGCTCTACATTCATCAAGAAGCTTTCAGCACCTTCGGATTTCAAAAGGAGTGACTCAACAGTGCTGCGTAGTATGAAATCCTGTTGGAAAACAATGCTGCATTCAGCAGGAAACATATTTATGCATGCACTGATGCAATGCTTAAAGTTGAATGAGACACACAGTGAGGCGATATAAAATGGAACAAAGAGTAATATAAAATAGAACAAAGTTCTGTGCAGATGCTCAAACTTCTTATTTTCATGTTGAAATCTGAGAGAACTTCAAACTGATAGCAAAGACCCCTTGACTCCTGTGAAGCCTTAAATATGTATGTATCCTATTTAAGAATTTAACAGCACCATTCAAAAAAAGCCCAGACTCCTGCACTCACTGTCTCACTAACATTCCTCCTCACCCTTGACACCACTGATACACACGCAGACTTTATTCTACAAGTCCATTACCACTAAAACTAGCAGCGATGTCTCGCTCCCCTAATGCGGCCTTGCTCATCCGTAAAATTATGTTTTACATAAAGGAACTGAATGTGTGACCGACCCGAAATATCCACAACAGCCACTCTCAAATGCTACTAGTTAACTAATGCTCCCCCTGGTTTAATTATTCTATTTAAAGCCACCGACTTTAAGGAGGGCTGTTTTTTGGGGATCTAGTCTGTGCATGTGTGCTTGAGACAGCCAATTAATTCAGCTCGTGGAGAGCGGATGCGGAGACATAGTGACTTCCAGGCAGTATTAGTCATGCGGCGTGACACAGAACGCCAGTCATTGGGGAAGCTCTCATGCATTTTAAAGGTGATGGTGGAGATGTGCTCCTTCTCGTCTCTTTGCCTCCTGGCTGCGGTCCTGTCCTGTCCATGCCTCCTCTCGTAGTAACACATCAGGGCCCGGCATGCTATCCCCTCGCTGCTTAGATTTGTGCAACTGCAGTTATGTTTGAAAAGTTCAGAGAAAATGAAAGGGTTTTCTTTCAGTTCCACTATCAGAAGAATATTTTGAGAAATTCTAATTCATTATTTACTTATCCTCACTGTTGTTCTATCACGGATTTACACAATTCTGAATATAATTGACATTGCTAGTTCAATTCCCAAATTTCAATTTAAATTAAATTGAGCTAAGAAAACAAGATGCAATACAATACAAGACTGCAATTCAAACCTGAAAGTAAAATTAAAATGAACTGAAATTCAAATACATTCATTTAATGACAATAAGTGTAATTTCTAATTGAAAAGGTAAGGTTGTCCTATCTATCTATCTATCTATCTATCTATCTGTCTGTCTGTCAATCTATCTATTCATACACACACACACACACACACACATAGAGCGAGAGATAGAGAGAGAGAGAGAGAGAGAGAGAGAGAGAGAGAGGTAGCTAGATAGACAGACAGACAGACAGATAGATAGACAGATAGATAGATAGATATTTGTGTACGTGGCTTTGTAAAAGTGAAAATAAAACCATAAAAGTGCTCTTTTCAACTTGTGCACAATTTTCCAAGTTTTAAGCCATATGATAGCTTTGTGTGAAGAGAGTGAAATTTAGGTTACTTTTAGATCCTTTTGTGTTCCTTAGAATAAAAACAACAACATATGGGTTTAAAACGACAAGAGGGTGGGTAAATAATTCATCAACATGTGCCATCACCGGGTAGTCATGCATAATAACACATACACACACACAAACACCATGCAATCACAACCATGCCATGGGTAATTTCACTACTACTATAGGGAACGTAAAGCAAACAGCTGAGTTAAAATTAAATTTCCAATCACTCAGGCTTGTTGTGTTTTGGCAGCAGCATGCGCTGCCCGTAAGGATGAAAACATCGGTAGTTAAATAAGACGGAAGTAGCGCTAAGAGACTACAGCTGCACTGAGCTGTCTTTGGGCTTGCAGAAGTGTTATGAGTAATTAAAACTCGGTTGGAAGCGGTTTTGGACCACTAGAGGACTGTAACTGTACACTTATTGTTATCGACTTCTCTGTGGCTGCCAAAAGGTTATGCACGTTACACAATACAGAAGATGATCAAGAGCAATAAGACACTTGAAGATGAGTTCAGCATATCTCAGCATAAGCCTCATAAATAAAGATTAATGAAAAAATGTGAGGCATCTTCTCATCACATATTCATTTTTAAGGAGGGTTTTAGAATAGGCCCTCACTTATGAATCAAATGTGTCTCTCGTTTCTTACAAATATCACTGAGTGCTTCATTGTAATGCCTACGCTCACTTTATTAACACACTGTGCGCTTTATGAACACAAATGAAGCAGGGTATTCACTAGGCACTCAGTTGTTGTCGGTGCTCTTAAAAGTGTTTCGTAAGCCTAGTAGATTTATTGCAATTTAACGCATTTAATGAACATAGCCAGTTGTTTTGATTTACTGGTTGTGACAAACAACAAAGTAGCAAATCATGATGTTAAACATTCACTCACACACACACCAACCGCCTTGGAGCCTTTTGTTAAAGGGGTATGCAGTAGCTATGAGAACTTGCAAGCCTGTTTTTAGAATGGAGTTAAAAATATTAAATATTTTTTTCTATGTCTACATATATGACTATATCCACCTTATTTTTCAGTGTTGAAGTAAGCTATTTTCTGTGAATGTGCGAGATTTCTGATTTATTAGCCACTATAAATAACTAGAAGAATAACAAAGTCCAATAACTAATTGTGCTACAAACAAGTTTGCAAATATCATCCAGTATAAAGGCCAGCTTTTGTGCAGCTGGAATAATTGGAAACAGATAACACCTGAAGCCTGGCACATTTTAGTTACAGATGGCCGCACCTGCCTTTACCTTAAAAATATGGTAGATACTCACATAATTGCAATATATTTCATATATTTCATTCTCAGATGTGTTCCTTGCATTTTAAAATATTATTAGTGCTTTGTTGCAATGCCTGTGCTCACTTTATAAACACTCTTGTGCACTTTATGAACACAATTGAGTTGCATATTCACCAGGCACTCAGTTGTTGTCAGTGATTTTTATAGGTTTTTCTGAGGTTTTTCTCAACTGCTTTGGCTCGTTTGTTTTTTATTATTATTATTATTTTTACTCAAAAATGAGTTCAGTTCTCTTAATTAATTTCTATGAATTGTTCTATTTATTTAAGCAAATTGCACGATTCAGCATGCATGCAAAAGAGTATGTTTACAATGTGCAAAATAACTAAATGCATATGGCTTGCTGATCAAAACGTTGATTCTCAGTAAAACTGTACACTTAGTGAGAGTGAGACTGATTAGTCTTCACTTCTAAACATTCTTTCAGTGAGCCATTACATGCAAAATAATCCAAAATAATCCATTCATTTATGAATATTCCATAAATATCTATGACATGGAATGTTTGCGATGTTTGTTAAATTGACAAATGTTGGCTTTTTTATGGCCTTACTTTCTGTGTGCTACAGTACTGACTTTTCCCTGTAAACTTTTACCTAATGTTGAAATCTGTAGCTTATCTAAAAAAGCTCAGTGTGATACACAATAACCTTCAGCAAGACAAACTGCAATTCTTCTACATTGTCAGTGTCAACAAAAAAGTAGCACAAAAACATTTCAAGGGGTGACATGGTAAAAAATAAATAAATAAATAAAAATAATCTAAAAATTTTCAGCTCACATAAAAATAAAGAAATACAAAATCTGGCATTGGGCAATTTACACAATAACTAGGTTTTGAAACAAATGTTTTTGGGCGAGTTACTACCATTGCAGGCATGCAACACAGTTGTGATGTCCCATAAAACAGTTGCACTTACCATGAGCCAAAGCATTTGAGAAAACCTATACATTTAAGTCTGTAGTATGATCTCACATTCTCATCCATCATGCACAGGGGCGGATCCTGGCAAAAGCAGCATGTTTTCCCGCACACAGGTCTAAGACACCCACTCCACTTTTCTTTTGCTCATTCGCAGCAGTTTAATGGGATTGAGCCCACTCTCCGTTCCGCCTCCAACTTTCATTGGAAATGAATTGTGTCCCAGCAGGTGACTTCTTCCAGGCAGCACCTTGCGCTATACTATACTGCCTCTCCACCTGCATTTACACTGCTATCTGTTTGCCCACTAAACATTTTCCTTAAAGTCGCATGAAACAGAAGTTGTGACAGTCTTTTCTTCCCTAATGTGACGCATATTCAAGTGAAACAGCTTCTCGAACAAGAAAAAATGTAGGGTGGGACTTGATTTTGTCCATCTAGAATTGATTAGATTGTTGTCATTGACAATTGTGATTGCATGGTGCAGATTGTGTTTTTAAATAACTAAGTACTTTTTTATAAAAGTTTCAATTCAAAGTGCAAATAGTCAAGTGCTCACAGATTTTGCAGCTCGAGTGAAGGTTGGGAGTTCTTTCTACCATGGGACAGTGAGTTGTGGCCTTGTAGCATGCTGTGATTTCACCACCAAACAATGAGAGAACATAAATCTGTAAGGTAGGGATTGTATTATTTCATGTTAATTTATGTTCATTTGAAAGTTCTAAATAATAAATTGGTAGACACAGAGTTCACTCCTATCAAACCTTCTAATCGTGCCATTAGCAACAATCAAGTGTGTGCAAGGTCATGGAAAGCTTTGTGTGAACGTCCAGGGATGCAGTCTCCTATTTACACTCATCAAATATGTACTTAACCTGGGTCAACTGATCTAAGACTCATGAGTCAAAGTCTGCAGTTGATGCATGACGGCTCCCCATAGACATAATGGCCATGTTATGATTTACAGTGTCTGTATTTAACGGGGGATATTAATTACCGGGAGCGGAGTGACAGGAACAATGGGACGAGGAGTGGGACGTCTCTGCTCTGGCGTTCTTCAACATCTCCCCCTGCAGCAAGGCTGACAGCAGCTCACTGGGCTTTACATTTGCCCTTCAGAAGCCCTCTCCCAGCCAGAAGCATCTGCAGAGAGAGAGAGAGAGAGAGAGCGAGAGAGGTATAGAGATGGAAACAAGAGATCAGAAAGATAAAGGGGATGATCCATGAAAGCAAAAAAGAATCTGGTTAAAAAGAAAAGGCCTTTTGAGGAACTAAAGCACCAAAACAAGAGGGAAAAAAACAAAGGATAGAGTTAAAGAGGGAACCCAAACAGTAAAGGAGGATTGAGTCAGTGCTCATGAAAGCCTTTATGAGTCCCCGTGATCCATTTTGCCATAACTCACATAAGCAATGGCTCAATGATCAGAGCGTGGTCGCAAAATCGTGTCTCTTGAACCAGAACCTTTCCCAAGGGGAGCACGGCCTGCCTTACTCTCCTTCCAGCTGCCTGCAGCAAACTAAGACAGCTTAGGACAAGACCGCACTGACGGAGGATGTTAACATGGTATTGAAACAAATTAAAAAACCAAGAGCCAGTCTGAAACATTCATATCCCCACAACACCCTGCGATGTTTATTCCTGTTCATCCATGCAGCCCAAATCTTACGAAGTTTACAGAATGTTCAGGAAAGGATATACAGGCATTGTGCATCCAGCTTCCTGTGTTTTCTCATCCCATCAGGACCTTGAAAGGAGTCAGTCGCTGATTTAATCAGCAGCCTTTTTGTTGACTTTTTCTCAGAACAGGAGTTATTGATTGGTGATGTCACCGCGATAAGCAAAAATGCCAGATAAATGGCAGTGAAAGACATGCAGTTCGCAGACGCCTCACCTTCCTCTCAGTCAAATACAGTGTGCCGAGAGCGAAGCTTCCATGCAAACTGTGAATGTCACTTTTATTCTCATTATAGAGATTTCCCAATGGACATGCACAGTGACAGCGGTTAATATACAATCAACAACCGCCAGTTAATAAACAATTAAAAGAATGCTTGGAATAATTGAAACCTCCTCTGATGGTGTTACTGATTAGATTGTTAAATCTCTTCTTATAATGTCTCAATTATGAGAAACGTATCTATTGTTGCATGACTTAAATGAAATATATTCTCCCTTAAGTAAATCACTGTCAGCGAACCAAACATAGAATCAAGCTTCATTTGATATTGAATTAGTTCACATTACAGCTAATTGCACCTCCTGTGAAATTCCACAGCAAAGCAGGTGATGTAATGAGGTTACTAAATAAACCGATGGTGAACAGAAATGAAGACAAATTCAGGAAAAATTGAACAGACAGGGACATGTTTGAAGCACTAAAGGGCTATGACATGAGGGCATTTTTGAGAGTCTTCACTGATCAGGAACCTAAGTTTGAAACACCAGGACGCCATGACATTTCTCTCACCATGAATTTAATTACTGGGGTTACTAAGGGCAATGCCAAAAGGGAAAAAAGACAGAAAGAAAGAAACTTGCCATACAACAACAACAAAGTGGAACACTACTGCCCTCTGTTGATCTGAAACATAAGCCATTTGATCTCATATTTGTCAGCACATGTATTTTACACTTTGAATAGATTAAAAAAAACTGCAAACTGTACTTTTAAAAAGTTTCAAAAAAGTAAATTAAAATTATGTTTTATTTCTTTAGCCTATATAGCAATGTATAACTGTTCTACTAAAATATTTTATTAGCAATGGGAATGATAAATCGTGAACCTTGTAGATTTATGTAATGTATTTATGAAATGCAGACCTATTGTGAATGTATATTATAATATAAGTTGATTGATTATTTATTCCAAATAGTGACAGAAAGATGTCACTTTGATTTGAAGAAACTGAACAGTGTGGCGCGCACGCGCACATGCCCGATTGATTGGATTGTTTTACGCATGCGTGTTGCTCAGTGTTTATGTCACTGAAGGGACAGAGTCCACTTATGCCAGATCATTTTCCTCTTCGCCGAATAACGAGTGGGCACAGTTCAATGAAATGCCAGCTGTTCGGACTTGGCAAGAATTTATAATCCTCTGAATAAATGGGTGGGCCTTTTGAGTGTCTTCTGTTTGGATTATGTTGGGTCTGTTGAACTAATTAGCCTGCAGAATAAACATAACTTTGGGGCAGAATGTTTTATATGGTCTTTAGTTAATCTAATAAATTAAAAAATAGAAAACAGATAATTCAGACACATTAGGACTCGAATGTTTTTCTTTCTTTCTTAATGGCCCAGCTGCTTGATAAAATCAAATATGTTAAAAGTCTCTGAGGCATGTTCACAATTTAAAGTTCACCACGTCCAAACATTTCAGAAGTTCCGATCTCTCTGCTCTGTCTAGAGTCTAGACAGTACATTACTGCCATCTGTAGGAATGTGGAGAAAACACCATGACCGTTTGAAACCCCTCAACACCAGAGGCGATCCATCCATATTAGGCTAGTTTAAGACAGAAAATCGGCCTAAATAAAAATAGACAAATTCTAATTGGTTCTATTTTTTGATTGTTAATACCTAAAATGTATACCAAAAGCAAACATAAACCAATGTACTTCCTATGATAAACAGGCACTAGGTGTTTTCTTTTTAGTACAATATTATCTAGGCTGCTATATTACCTGTATTCTTATTATTAGCTTTATAGTCAGTAGCTAATATATTTCAAGAGAAGACTTGCCTTGTCTTGTTTTTGAAACAAGCTCCCCACTGTTGTTTGTAGCCACGTCATTTAAAAAAGACAGACTCATTGATTATATATAACTCTTCAGGTGTGGATTGTGTGCAGACCTCTCTGACAGTCACATGACACAGAATGTGTTGTGAGAGCAAAGTTATTTGGAGTTATTGAATTATGGGTGTCACTGCTGAATTGTTTGCCCAGGGTCATGAGTGTGCCACGCGCCTCTCGTTGTCCATATGCCATCATGACGCGTCATGTAGGCAACTGTACATCTTTACTGATGGTCAAGCAGAATTATAGTTGACTTTCAGACTATCATAACACTGTATAATAACTTTCAGTAATCCATCTTCAACATCTATTCCACCTTACAAAGGGTGTTTTGTTTTAAAGAAATCAATATTTTTATTTAAGGATGCATCAAACTGATCAAAAGTCACAGTACAGACTTTTACATCATTGCAAAAAAAATGTTCTTTTAAACATATTATTCATCACAGAATTCTGTAAGAGTGTATTGTGGTTTTCACAAAAATATGAAGCAGCACAACTGTTTTCAACACTGAGAAAAAAATATTTCTTGAGCATCAAATTGATTTCTGAAGGATTACAACTGGAGTAGGCCTAATGGCTGATGAAAATTCAGCTTTGTCATCACAGGAATAAATCACATTTTAAAAATATTAAAATAAGAAACAGTTACAGTTGTAATACAGTTGTAATAATACTTCACAATATTACTGTTTTTGCTTTTTTATCAAATGAATGCTGCCTTGGTGAGCATAAGAGACTTATTTCAAAAGTTTATCTTAATAATAATAATAATAACAATAAATCGTACTGACACCAAAATTTTGAAAGATTGCACCTTTATAGACAAAAATGATAATAACCTAGGCTAATTAGCCTAATCTGCTAATAATTTGACTCAAAAGTTAAAAATAGTAGCTAAATGGTGACAACACCATTTTATGTCACCAACTAGGCTATCTGTCTCCAGTTTTTATGAAAATAGCAACGTTTCATAGCGAAGGCTATTCTTCATTGACATCAAAGATCTGATCAATGGAACCACTGCATTGAACAAATGGTTACTGTAGCCTAATCATTGATTGCATTGATCCGTCTTAATGTACTGTGGATTTTAATGAGCCCTTAGGCTCATCACAATATTACTTCCCTTCCCAAAATTAATGAGGCCACTAATTTGCTTAATTTGCGGGTAAACCCCTAAATTAGACTCAGAGTGACAAGTCAGTATCTAAAGAAGCACGTCCGTACCTCGAGCTGAATTGGAATAATTACATGGGGCTGAGATCAAGGGCGGTGTAGAGATAGGCTGAGCGATTTTCACTGTTTCCCTGTGATATTGTCTATTGTGTGAAAAGTGGAAGCGTTCGATCTCGACAGGTCTTTAATTAAATAGAGAAAAACAGGCGATGCACGCGCACCCCCGGTCAAACGCGGATCATTCACCCGCGCTTGACTGAGCTCCGAAGAAAGGATCCATCGTTTCACGCTCTCCCACTAGCGTACTCCTGGAGTTTTGTTGCCTATACTAGGCTATATGCGTCTGTGCTATATTTACAGGCTTTCAAGTTTGACTTAGCGCATATTTTCACCTTAAAAAGATGCTCACGAACAAAAATCTCAAGCCTGAGGAGGAAACCAGAGCAATCGCGTTGACAAAATAGCCTAGGGCTATATAATGCCCTTATTTAATATTTGAATTAATGATGTAGCCTACCAAAAATCAAGCTTATAAAAAGTCCGTATGCTGATGTTTGGCGAAGTGTGTAGGCAACAGGGTATTTTGCGTTT
>JAFVLL020006970.1:0-20696 GCA_021397915.2 Tor tambroides | reverse complement strand
TTTTTTTTACTGTATTTTTGATCAAATGTAGCCTTGGTGGGCATAAGACTTTTCATTCAAAAACATTAATAAATCTTACTGTAAAAAAAGACACCAAGCAGAAACTATACAATACACTAAAAAGCTCATCCAGTCAAATGCATAATATAAGGCTTTAAACCATCCTATGTTTTCTCTTTTAGTGGAAAAAGTTATGTTTTCAGGGTGGAACACATCAATGATTTGGGGAATCCCTTGTGAGGTCGAGGCTTTCCTTAGACGTCAACAGTAATCCTGGGTTCCAAAGCTGTGACTAAGCTCCTGTACTTTCCCTGCCAGTACAACCCTTTCCTTCTCTTCATCCATCGATTTCGTCTACAGTCTGCAATGACATTTCAGCTGAATTCTGTTATTGCTTCTGATTTGTCTCTACAACAACCAAATGACCTTTGATTGCGGATAATAGCTAAAAGCACTCTTTTTGTGCAGCATCATTGTCAGCTTCGCTGAGATCAAATCATACTGTACCGTATACAGAATACAGTAGAGACTTCTAGTGGGGCTGAAAAAAAGACTGAGAAATCACATCAGACAGGAAATATGATAAAATTATTGACAAGTGCACAACACCGCCTGCTATTCATGGCAGAATGACTTCAAACTGCATTGGTCAACAAGTAGGATGTTTTGAACGTGAACCAACCACTTTCACAAACCACATCATAGTCGGTCTTAAAAAGGTAAACATTTAGTGGGCGTTCTGCTATGTATCACTCCAATTGTGGTGACAATTCATAATCTGATTCATTATTAGCAAATAATATGTTATTATTGAGTAAATGACTGGAAACTAATATTTACCTTAGCAATAAAGTCACAATAATTTATTACACACCCTCTAGACTTAACAGGCCTGGGCATCGTGTCTATAAACGTGGCTTTAAGAAGCCAAAACGGCGGTAATAGAGCACAGCTAATTATCTTCGGTGATGTTTTTGACAGCAATCCCTGAGCCAGTAGTCTGTCTTGGCTCTCATCCAGTCAATCTTATTTATTTGATTTCAGTCACAGTCGACAGAGTACAAGGAGCACAAGCACAAGTCACTCAGTAACACCACACAAAAACACAAGTAATCGTTCACAATTTCATACATTCGACCGTGTTTGTCATTAGCAATCACTGATTTAATAATAATAAGAAGAATTCATTACATTTTATATAGCGCTTTTCAAGGCACTCAAAGCGCTTTACATACAAGGGGGGGATCTCCTCAACCACCACCAATTTAACAAATTGGTCATGAAAGCAGAACTTGGAATCCTTATAAACAGGCAAAACAAGCGTGCTTGAATTGTTGTGATCCTATGCAAACAAACAATGCCATATACAAGTCACAACATGCCACAATTTGACCATGATTAATGACCAGAAATACTTGAATGCAAATCTTGATTTGTAAAATACATGCAACATAATTTAAAATGCAAAAATCAAGTAAACATGAGCCACACGGCCATATTTCATAACTCAAAGCCCAGAATAATGTCCTACACAACTTCATCGGGTAAACACAATAAACGATGAAACTTTGAATGCTTCAGTAAATCAAGTGGATAAATTGTATATTCTGTTTAAATGTATATCATTTACATTTATTATTGCGCTAGCAAATTAGCAACAAGAGTGTTAAGAGGTCTACCACGTGTTAACCGCTACATAATACAACAGACACGGTTTCCTGCGTTTGAAGTCTTTAGTAATGAGCTTATGCAAACATGCAATATTGATCTTTCTGCTCCTCTATTCTGAATGCCTTCTATAATAATTTCATAATCCATTGGGACGTGGGCATCTTGCCAAACATGTGTCACGACATAATTAGCTATCAGAGACGGAAAAGACTGCACCTGTGACTGACAGGCCTGAATGCAGTCTGTCTGCACTGTCTTTCACTGAACAATACTTTGTGGGGAAACTGAATAAACAAAATGTCAGATTCACTTCTGAGATAATTCACGGAAGCCTTAGCGAATGATCAAATCCACACTCCTTTGAGAGCTGCATCTTTCCAGGAGGCAGTTTTAGGGCGTCTATTACTGTAATGGGATATAATTATTAATCTTCTCCTCAATTGTCACGACCAATTTGTAGAACTGATAAACCGTTGAAACAACCACAATCCAGACTGATTCTACTGCTATTGAAAAACACTGAAGTCTATTTCACAATGATACTATCCAAGTGTTTAACTAAAAGTCCAAAACTGGAGATGCAATTGTTTTGCCAAGGACACATTCATCACCATGCATGCACACAAATTCTTCCACACTTGTGACAGCCTACTGACTTCCTCCAACATCAATATTTTCCAGAAGAGTTTTCAGCTTGAGTTGTTACTCTGTCAGACAGGCAACTGTGAGAAATTCCAGCAGTTTCTCCTCCCTCGTACTACAAAAGTGGAGCTGCCCATCAGAGCACAGGCTTCCTGGAACCTCGAGCTCTCCCGTAGTACAAACATATTAAAGTACATACAACCAACTTTCTCTGGTAAAGTCAACTTAGGATGAAAATTGTGTTCACCCTTTTAAGACAGTTAAGAGCAAGTAGTGATGTACATATATAAAAAAGTCAATATTATTTTTATGTTATGGATGATAACCAGCTGAAATTAAATAAAACTTCTATACCATTTCATAAAAGTATACATACAGTATACAGTATACATATATATATATAAATATCCAATACCATATCCAATATAAATTAAAATTAAAAAAATTCAATACCATATTCTAAATTAATAAACAAATAAAATTACAAATTATCCCCATTATCGCCTGATATAGTACAAATACAAACTGTATAGTACAAACACAGAGGTCGCGTTAACTGAAAATTTTCCATCAATTGACGGAATTTTTTTGCAGTGATGGAAAAATCTAAAGGATGTCCGTCACAGATTACACTGAGGGTGATCTATTGTAATTTATAACTGTAATTCCCACCCCTGTCCAGTTTGTGGCAGATGCATTCCAGTGTGGCAGCAGAGTGCGCGATTGTCTCCAGAACAAAAATAAAACTGTCACGAGTTTTTTGCTACGCCTTTGATTACGCACAGGCGAGTAACCACTAGTAAAGCGAAAGAGATGTTCAGTTAACATGCGCTGCCGCTTCGCTTGATCTGAGGTATCTACAGCAATCTATCACGCCACATTAAAGAGAACCAAAACGGTAGGCTATTTATTGCTTGAATTTCCTAATAAAATGGACAGAATTTGAAATCTGAGATTATTTCATATCCAAAAGTAACAATGCACAAAGCTTAGCCCATTGCAATTTACTGGATGGGAGGCGCACTATATGTAATGTTCATTCATCAACTGAAAACAGCATCGATTGGGATTTAAGAATCGATATTGGTTCATAAAAAAGAGAATCTATTAAATTTGAGAAATCGTTTTTTTTGTTTTGCCCAGCCTGCAGTCACTGCGGTGTGTGTGTTGAACATGAAAAGTGACACACAGTCTCTGTTCATCTGTTCTATTCATAAATAAATAAATGCATAAGCCTATATGCTCGTCCTGTAGGTTCATTATTAAAAATGAAAATGTGAACAGAAATAAAAGCAATTAAATGTGCTATTATAATTAAAATATGACAATTAAAATGACGGTCAATAATAGATTATGACAGATTTTTTACGACCCTGTCCATCAAAATGACGGACAATGTTAAAGTCTAACACAACCTCTAGTCTTACAGTTCTAATCAAAATTAGCAATAACTTGCAACATTTCTGAAACAACTTTCCTTTTAGGCTCTAGCTCAAGAATCCGTCTTACTTTTCAATCCCTTTTGTAAAGACATCTTTTCACAAACCAATCAACTGCGATAAATACAGTCCTGCCCTGCTTTTTTTCACATTGAATATCCTGTTTCACTCTGAAATACATCACATTATAGAAAAAAAATAGGTTGTAAACAGAATTTCACATTAACTTCAGGCAGGACGCTCTTTTGACGTCAATAGCTGCACCCAAAAGTTGACATTACCTGTTTGAGGCCTTCAGTGTATCAATATACAACTGACACTTAAGGGCATTCATTCATTCAAATCTAAACCCGCATTCACAACACCCCTATCTCAAACAACAAGAAACATATCATTTCAGCTAACAATTCCATCTTTATGGAAACGATAACAGACACCTTTTTCAAGAACATGACTTTCTTTCTGCCTCTGCGAACAAGTAACAGAATAAAAAAGATCCGTAGTTCTCTTATCCCGTCTAGCATGTTACTGACAGTACATCAGCTCAGAGTGACAAATGCCTGCCGCCACGCATGATGCCAGCCACGAGTGGCAGAGGGGAATGCAGAGGAGCACGAAGATGTTTATCAGACAACAAGCCAAGCTGATCTTCAGGACATGATGTACTTTGTCATGTTTCTGTCAGCCGAAACCAGTTCTGCTAGTAAGTGACACTTTGAGTTTGACAGTCCTCATCTACTGATTTTCATCCTGTTTGTCCCAAATTTCAAACAGTTTGCAAGTTATAAAATATTCTTCCATGTTGTTATAGCATCTGGAACATCTCTTACAAATCTGCAATTTTTAATCAACTCCTTTGAGACAAGTATTTTGTAAGTTATTTAATTTTATGTTTTAAATATTCAAATGAGGCATTATCTACATAAAAATATGCACTAATTTGCATAAATCTCCAGAATGGAAACATGAACACTGAATGAAGCCAGATTTAAAATTCTTTAAAGTTAAATGTTTTTTTGTTTTTTTTTACTTTTTCGTCTTTTTATCACTGAAAATACTGTCTACAGCCAGAAAAATACATATATATTTCCCCATTTTTAGGAATGTTATATCAATATTGTTATAAATCAGGTGAATGGTATATGTAACATTCTGTAAAAAGCTGATTTCTGGCTCAGTATACTAGAAAAAAAACTCACTTTGAGAAAATGGCCTTTAAAGATTTTGAAATTGAAATCTACAAATGCATATAGATGAGGTCTAATAAACTAATAAACTAATTCCACTAATCTGAAAGAAGACATGTTATAGAAACAAAATAGCACAAACTCTCAAAATTGACCAGTGACAAAAAAGCCAACTTTTCATTTTTAACAAATGATTCTAACAGAAGCACACAAAAACTGCATGGTATCTTTACCAAAGATGAGTGTGAGGCAAACAAACAAACAAAAAACATCTTACATTTGCTCAGGAGAACAACTCCCCCTCCCTTAATTCAATAAAAAGGCTTTTAGCCATCATAATGATTTACAAAGTGACGAGTCAAACAGATTTACAGCGACAGCCTGAAAGGAACCCAACACAAATACAATTACTATTCACGTGACTGCCACCGCCAACCCCCTCCGCTCACGGGAGGCCAAGAACGGGAAACACGTTAGTACAGACGCAGGCCCCCAGCGCTCTCAATTCACCCCTTTAAAAGAAGCCACCACCAAACGGGGTGGAGAAAAAGGCTGCCATTGTGGAAGTCACTTAAAGTGACAGACACTTGGAATGGCGGTTTGCTACAAGCCAGCCGCGATCATTATTCAATATCAGATGAGCTGACGAACCATAGCCAGAGGGCAGTGACGTGTGGTAATTCTTTCGACACCAGCTGCAGCTAACAACGCAGGGTACACCACCTCATTATTGGGGTCAATTCTAGACAAAACACTGTTGTTCTTCTGTCTAAATAAACCATTTTTATTTTAATACAGAGACAAAAAGCACAATTGACCTTGATGGCATGACACAAAATTGTACTTGGGACTACACTGCTCTTTATGAAAACACACTGAAATCTAAGAGCACATTTTTGGCCATTTAATTCCAGCAGACTGGAAAATAAATTTTTAATATTCATTCAAATATTATTATAGAAAGACCATTTCTGAACACAGCAATGTGCCGAACAAAATTATTTTTAAGATCAATTCCACACTATAAAAAGAAAGTGGACAGTTGACTAGGGTTGTTCCGATTCCGATACTAGTATCGGAAATTCCTCCGATACCACAAAAAATTCTGTAATCGGTATCGACGAGTACTTGAACCCATGTACCGATCCGATACCATTTTATTAAACGACCTATAGTTATGCGCGCTTGCTTTGCTTAACGCTGCAAATCGGAAATTAATTCTTCTTCGCTGCTCAGAATGCGAACACAGGAAAGCTGTGCCGTGTTGCCACAAGCAACCACTATTTAGAGCAGATGAAAACGTTAGCACATTAAATCAGTAAATCACTCGCATATGCGACTCAATCTTCCTCAATATACTCAAATGATGTTCATATTATCACCAGCATAACAACTGATTTTACTCACAAAGGAGCTGGAGGCTATGGGTGTTAAGCACAGATATATTGTCACTCGCCGAACACTCTGATTGAGCGCTTCAGAGTTTCACTCTCCGTCAATCGATCTATTTTTCAGATCATCTGAATGAATGCGCAGCGTACCTGTATTTGACGTAGCGTAAGCTCTAGTGTGAAGCGCACGACTCGCCGTCGCTTTTTCACACGCAGAGAGAGGGAGCGAGAGAGTCTTACATGTAGCGCGTCAATTCTGCATGGTATGTAAACAATATTCTTTGTTGTATTTTCCTGTCAAAATAATGGAGTTCCTTTGGAATTCTTCAGCTTAACTGCCGGGTTCTCCAGCAGTAGGCGGAGCTAACGCGCAAACGACAATCTCTTTGGCTAGTGCTCACCTATTATCGTCCCCGTTTTGATTTCAGCAAATCAGTTCGAGCCAATGCAGACAACGTGATTAATATTCATGAATCCAGCAGCTTATTAATCCTTAGTGCCTTTTATATTGTTCTTAGTAGAATTCATTGTATGATTATTATCTTATCAGTATTATTGATAGTTTTTTTCCATTTTTTTACAGAAAATATCGAATGATCAAAGCATCGTCATCTAGTCCCAAGTTCAGTATTAAAATGACTGACATGCATTCACACTGGTTACCCAGTTTTACCCTAGAATTACAAAGTTCTTGTATCATTGGGCCAGTTGTTTGATTATCATATTATATTGATATAAATGTCGACTGACTGATTCGACTGACTGAGTGTATGTATATTTAAAGACCACACTTACAACATTATATTAATTTTCTGATGATTTCATTATATTTTATTCATTCATCTATAGATAGAGAGAGATAGATAGATGTTTCACCATGTGTATATATGTATGACAATACACAAGATAATTGTATCATTCATACAAATAGTAGTACATAAGAAATAAACTAGATATGACCTATAATGATCAGCACTTCCATCGGGTCGATACCTCTATTCTAGGTATCGAATCAGTATCGGAAGGGCAAGGGTACTGAATATCTTTACAGTTGACAAACACATAAATTGTAAAAAAACATTTTTAAATTTTGCAGTTATGTGGTGTGACAAATTAATCACAAATATGCAAAATATAGGAACATGTTTGTACAATACAATCAATTTTGATAAAGTAATAACCAAGTAATAACTGCTGTCAGTGTGTAGAATGTCAATTACCCAAATATAATGTACACCTAGTAATAAATCTTTTTAATGGACGCTACTGGTGAAAAGTTTGGAATAATTAGGATTTTTTTCATGTTTTTGAAAGGCTGCATTTATTTGACCAAAAACACAGTAAAAACAGTAATATATTTTAAAATTGTATTTATTTCTATGATGGCAAAGCTAAATTTTCAACAGCCTTAACTCCAGTCTTCATCACATGATCCTTCAGAAATCAATCTGATATTCTGGTTTATCTCAGAGTAGCCTATTTAATTTTTTTCTATAAAGAATGAAGAGTGCAAAATGGGCCAACATGTTAAATAAATAAGCATGTACATTGCGGCTCTTTGTTAGTACAAGTTGCCATCTAATTAATGATACTGCGGCACATAAGCAGTGGCCCCTGTGCACATGTTCAACTGCCTTTACACTTCCCACCTGCCCACTAACAAACAAGCTGCTTCTCGCTTTCATGCCGTCGTATGGCTGTGGCGTGACGCAGGTTTGAGGTTTGCGTTCTCTTCCTTGAAAACAGACCTACATAAATGTTTGTGTGGGTGTTGGCAACTATCTGGGTGGGAATTCTCTTGCAGAGGAACCCCTCAGGGCACTCCAGATTGAGTTTCCTCTGTTCCTGTGTCCCAGAGTCAAAAGAATTCCAGAGAAAATTAGACAGACAGCCATGTGCACGAAGCTAGCTTTTGAGAGCTAGAACAGGGTAAGGCACAGCAAGCCAACCTCAATAACGCTCAGTGATATCGATTAGACGCTCGAGATGTCCTGAAAAAGGTGCTTTGCTTTCCTATATCTGTGATGGCAACAGGGGGAAAAAAGATCTGCATGTTATTCCCGGCCTGCTGTTTCTCGTCTGAGGGCCGCCGTGAAAATTCGAGCTGGCATGTGCCATCCGTCCCTGGTGACTACTTGCTGCAGATGCGGAGTCAGGAGCTCTCAGAGCCATCCCTGGTATGCACTAATGGCAATATGCCACAGTTTAACCTATTAGCAAAATAATAATTACTCAGATGCCCATATCTCACTCTGGGCCATAGACACCTGTGCATAAAACTATGGGGAATGTAACTACTGTCGTGTCAGTTTTGGGCATGCTAGATTGATATGCCAAAAACAATGGCATTTGAACATTTCATGTGAACACTGTTTGCTTATGCATCAGCAACAAGCTCACTACAGAAAGATCAGATTAACGATCTCAGCAGCCGCTAATGAAACATTGAACGTGTTTATGAAAACTACTCACTTAGAAGCTTCAAAACCAAGCAAGCTACTTTGCTGCCTATATAGGCAGCTGTCTTTTAAGGGAACATTCTAACCATCACGGAACTTTATAAGTGACCGATTTGCAGTGATGTTACTGATAAATAAAACTACTAAGTATTTGAAATAAATCTGAAATAAAAAATAAAAAAATTAAATATTAGATGAAAAACTTAAATTGAAAACTATAGTTGAATTGGCAACTAACTGTAATGTTAAAGTACCAGAATAAAAATAGAAATATTTAAAAATAAATATTTAATAATAAGTAAATAAACAAATTACTAAAACTTTTAATTTTGATTACATTTAAAATAAAATCCCCAAAAACAAAAATAAAAGTAATTCCAAATACTGTAAATAATACTAAACATTAAACTGCCCGTTTGAAATGCTCTACATAGGTAGCGACTAGAATCACAATCAATTTCAATGGAGTTTGGGGTTAGCATGTTGCTAAGCTAATACTACCTAAAAATGGTATAAAAAAAAATTAAATTCTGTCATCATTTACCCTCATGTCATCTAAACCTTCATGAGTACAAAAAGAAGATATCTGAAGAATGTTTCAGCTGCTTTTGTCAATAAAAAAACAACATTAACTTTCACTGTATGGACAATGTAATTTGCGTTCCATTTGGAACGACCTGAGGATAAGTAAATGACAGAATTTTCATTTTTTGTGCACACTACCCCTTCAAGATTAGAGTTACCCTCCAAAGTCATCTCACTAGATTCTAAAATGGAATATGACAGAGCTTTTGTTCATTAGATGGCAAAACATATTTGTTTCTTTCTAGCTTTTGTTTTTAAAGAAACCATATTTTATGACGCACTGAAATGGGACTGCTTTTAAATCATAACACCCAAAAGGCTTACACTGTTTGTCAACAGTTAATTAAAAAGCACTGAGAGACAATGACAAATACTGTTTGAAGATGATCCCTGGCAAGCCCCACACAGTGTATCATTGCTGTCTCTGGAATACACGATTAGTTTAATCTCATTACAGCAATGATAAATGATCAGTGCAACAATGGCTTCTGTTTTCTCAGAAGATCCGCGCAAGAACGAGGTATGAAATATCAAGGTTTAGTTTGTGATATCACTTACTCTTATCACTCCTCTTTTAGCGGACAACTTTATTGTAGTGGCATTCATACGACACAACTTACAGTTTCAGTTTGTTACAGCATAAATAAATCTCTGACTACTTTGCGTGAAAAAACACCTAATTGCTTTGGATTTCTAAGAAACTAGTCACCGTTAAATCAACTCTACTTTTCCCCCATGACAAGGCTCAGTGAAAACCACTACACCAGACCTGCCATCTTACAATATTTGCACACTGGGGTTTCTAATATGGCTCTTTATCTGAACAGCCCAGGTAGAGAAATTAAAAGACATGAGCTCATAAGAGTGTGAAGCAGTCTGGTTCAGAACCGCAGGGGTGAACGAGAGGGAAGGGCGTATAGTGGCCACCAAGAGTGTGGCTTATGAAACAGTCATTAAGAGCCAGGCCACACAGCACTTACCTGGGAAGTGGTGCTTGCCATTGCATGCCAATTTGAGCCTGGACATACACGCGCAGACAAACACACTTACACGGCTCTGGATTTATTAAGGTTTCATCTGGCGCGAGTCTGCAGCCAGCACTCCATGAACGTCTCTCTGTTTACAGCTGTCACCTCATGAGCTCTGCACGGAGGCTGTGATGCATGAAGTGTATTTGTGGAGCAAGAGGTGTGTTCTCAGATGGAATACATTTTCATTGTGAGATCTGACTTGAACGGCTAATAAGTGCTAAAGAAAGCTCTGGGCCGTGCGGTTCTGTGATTCTGACACCGCAGAATCCAGATAATAGCAGGTTTCAAACAAAAACATGGAAAAGCATAATGATATGAAAATGATAGGACAAAAAATATAGAAAATTGTCTAATGTAAAGAAAATGAGCTGTTTTAACTGCATACTATGCAAGATTAATATGATATTACACCATACCAGTGTTTCCTGCACAATTATTTAACAGTAGCGCTCTGCTGCTGCTGCTGCTGAATCTACACTGTCAAAAAAAGTCATTATACCCGAGTTATGAACTTGCAATCTGAACATAATGACTGAAAGGTTTGGGTATCACAAAATAAAACAAACATGATGTGTCTTTTGAGTAGGGCCTATTATTTCCTATCACATACAATACAACCATCATAATCTGATTCTCACATCGATCAAAAAGACTCAAACTCTCAGTCTGAATCAGACTCATGAATCAGTCACTGAATCTGTCAAGGTGGTTACTGAGTTAAAGTAGTAAGATAAGAAGTCTCTTACTAAACCAAAACCATCTAAAATTTCAGATTCTAAAGAACTGCGTGTTGAGTACATAAATTATGAAATTTGACTGAATCGGTATAATTACTGACTTTGTGTGCCTACTTATAGGCATGGACTTTTCATTGCATACCTCCAGACAAAAAAAAAGAAAAGAAATTGTCACTTTAAGATATTTAGCCTACAACAAATTGGAATCTCAAGACTTCATCCTTTTTTTAATTATAAATAGTGTCAAGATTAAAAATAAAGACTTAACCAATTACTTATCTTATGCTATAAATATAAAAAAATAGAAATGTTTCACTGATACTCCACCACATGTTGATAGGTAAAAGTGACGTATTCAAACATGGTAAATAAATGAAATATTGAAATATGCTTAAAAACAGTACTTCATGTGTTACTGGAGAATAGAGAATTGGAATAGACCCTGCCTTTAGAAAACATCTAGTCTCTTACTGAAAACTAAATTGACAGAATTGACAGATTATAGTAACAACCCTGAAAAATCATTAAATGAATGATTCGGACATGAACTACATCCTCATCAAAAACAAAAAAAATCAATCCAAGAGTTTATAAAAGAGAGAGAAAGTAATGAGAGAACAATGAAATGCATTTTTACTGTTTAATATAAATTCACCTTTTTCCTGCGACACTAAGGGATTTGGCGGATCTAGTATGAATTTCATTCACCACCGTCCATTTGTCATGTTCTCCTGACAACTCGTAGTTGCCTTTCATTCAGCTTTCATTTAGTCTCACCTTGTGCAAATGTCTAAGCCAAGGTTATGTGTGCGTGTCATTTGGCGCACGCAAATCCTCCTTCCCATAAAAGGCAAATTTGGATGAGAAATAATATTTATCTGTCCTAAGAAAACCTAATTAATTTACTTTGTCAGAAAACATGTATGAATCCCTCGGGCCGTGTTGAACGTAATTGCAAGTCCCTCTCAGAACCACAGCGATCACTCGCCGGGACGGAGGGAAATCTCCCGCTCGCAGACAGAGACAGACAGCTCAGACATGGTGACAAGGTCCAAGGTTTCCACATGATGGAATACATGGCAGTATTTCAATACATAAAATGAACGCAAATGCATTGGCGTTCTTCTGCAAAGCCTGAATAAATGCATACAGATAAACACTGCAGAAAAAAGCACAAATGCAGAATTTCGATGTGTCAAAATATCTATTAAATAGCTTTCATACAACAAGTTACTTCAGTCTAATATTGTCAATGACTTGAAACCGAGCCCTGACTTTGAGTCTATAGAATCAGTGTACTTAACAACGCACATATTTGTTTCTCAAAGAGAGATGGATCTCTTTAAGAGAGTAGCAGGACTTAACAGTTTAGCATGGAGAACATGGCTCACTGAATGTATACTAATTTGCCTCAGTCAAAAGAAAACAGGTTGAGGACAATATGTTTGTTTTGCTTAAGCTGGATTTGCACGGCACACAGCGGCAGCCAGACTTCAAAGCGCTGCGAGCTTTTATTGGCACCGAAAAACGAAGGTAATTGCTTGTGATCATGCAAAATTGTCAGTATGGTGAGGACATTTTGTGCTATAGTGCCAAATATCAAGCCCTCACATTGGAAAAATAGTAGCTGGGTGTCATTTTTGATTCAAAGTACTTGCTCTCGCCGACAGAAACGGGATACAGCCACTGTGACATCTTCTGTGTTCATTTTTCAAAGAGCGTCAAATCAAACATGCATGAGCCTGTGACAGTGTGGGCCTGAAAGTCCCTATCTGAGGGGTAAAGCACTTAGAATGGCACCAGCTAGCTAATGCTTTGCACATCGCATCCCAGTGCATCCTTGGTCACATTGTCAGCTCGAGAGTCGGAGGCAGCCTTCAACAAGCTTTCAACTTATGCAGCCTAGAAGCAGATTGGGTCCCACGCAGATGCATGTAATTAAAATCAAAAGTCCCTCTCCCTCTGCTTCGCCGAGGTCACGAACCGCAAGATGAAACGGAGCAACGTACCCGTAAGTCTGCAAGGAAATCACAAGTCATGCACTCCTATTGTCTGAATAATCTGTGGTTCGGAGGCTATACTTCATGTTAGCGCATTAACCTCGATCACCACAGAAACGAAAGTGCACGCAAAAGTCGAGCAGGCGGTTATGCAGACGTAATGTGAACCGTTAAAAAGGCCATCAGCGTATTAAGAGTAATAAATGATCCACAGTGCAGCATGTGGACTCAAACAAAGCCTGACTCGGGTTCAAGAGTGGGCGTGTGCGGGTGGTGGCTAGACGACTGTTCGCTTTATGATGAATGAACGTGGGCCAACTATTTCACAATTTCACCACAATAGTGTGCTAACGGTTAAATGTAAACCTGTCAAAACACTGATTAGTATTTTTTTAGCTGGTAAAAAACATATTGTGCCTTATTCTGGCTGTAAGAAGAAGAGGAGATAGAGCAATGCAGTATGTAACACCATTAATGAAGAGTACCAAAGTCATTTTAACCTAATTTTGCACTTAAGCCTACAATAATAAACAATGACTCTTATTAGGTGTCATTTTTCAAGTTTCTAAACCTAAATAAACTTTTGTTTTGTGATAAATTTGAAGTAGTTGACTAGAAGTGGGTAAAACAAACATATTATAGTACAATGAAACATAGAAAGTTCTAAAAATCCCTGATTTTTGTTTTTGTTTATCTTTTGAAAGATTTTCTTCACTCACTTGGGACCTCAAAGTCCTAAAGGCAAAGGTTTTGCACCACTACACACCTGATTATTGAATGCTGGTGCTAATTTTTTTTTTAAAAAGTCCACAATACTTTGTGTATCACAACTCATAAAGAGAACCTTTTATGTATGGTATTGTGACCCAAGTATCATGATAATATTCTATAGAGGGATCACTCACGATTCCCACCCTTAAATCGTCCAGTGAATTAGGCGAGCTTTTGTCACACATGCCAAGAATTTGAATGTGAAAAGAGATCATCTAGACTACGCTCCTAAACTGGACAACCTTGAACACATTTGTTAGGCTAGACACAACAGAGACACAAATGTGCATAAACAGGCAGTGATGTGAGCAATAATGACTAATAAACCTGTTACTGAATAATTTGCGTGTAGAATCTGCTAAATTTCAACAATGTTAATTAGTTCAAATGACATAACTCACAATTCTCTCTATTTTGGCATGTTTAAAGCAACTTTTCAACGATCTTATGGAAGTTTAATCCCACATTAAGCTCAATTAAATCCTGCGCAATACCTCTTTAGTCCCGTTGACAGAATGACTTGAGCTCTGTCTGTGCCTTTACATTACTATGGCTAAATCCTCTGCCCTTGGTAATGATGATCCTCAACCTGGGGCCCCCGACTGAAGGAGGGAGGAAAATAAACTCCTCTCCTCTCTAGACACATTCTCCATTCCTGACTCATACAAGTTAAGCCACTCATAGAAGGGGACATCACACTGGTGGGTAAATCTGCGGTGCTTTAAAATACACCCCCAGCAGACTCACCAAATGAGACTCCAGTCTTATGCGTGGGTTCATTTTTAAACATTTGCTAACAATAATTGGCCTTAACAACATAACTCCTCCAATAATGTTAACATGAACCAACACCACAATTCAAAATGAGTGAGCCAAGAGCTCAGTACTTTCACCTTTGTTCCGGGAGCAATCCACCCTGAAGTAAGGGGGAAGTTTTTAACATTATCAGTACTCACACAGCCATGTAAACATTGACTGTGACTGTACTGTACTAGAGAGGTGACCAAGCAGTTGTCATCAAATGACAGCTCTGACTGAAGAATCATTCTGAAAACAATAAGTTTCTGTTTTCAACAAGCATGCTCACCAAAGAGAAACTCTATTGTTAGAACTTAGTTTTGAGGAAACAATACTTATGTTCATGAATACAATGACAATTTACTGTAAGCTTAAATTGTTGCTAGCAAGAACTTTGGCTACCTTTATAGGCTTTTTGTAGTTTATAGGCTTCTTATTGTCAATAGAGTCACCTACAATAATTCAATATCAATAATTTCAAAATCAAAAGCAATAAGATGACAATGTATAAAGTATAGGCCAAGCTTCATTCAACATCATGTATCTTATTAACCAAAGCTGAAAGTCGTAGAATTACTAACTGTAAGAATCTCATGAATAAACTGTTCACTTACTAAGCAAAAATAAATAACTAATACATGAATTAAAAAAATAATAATGATAATAATAATAAAAACTGGTGGACACTTGGCATGTGTGAACTGTACTGTGTTGGGTAGTTTACTTCTTAATGTAATTACAAATTTTATGACTAAATCGGTTCACTTCTGGATTTTGATAATACAAACAAGCAACAAGAAACTTACTTAAACATCAGCTTTATAAGCTATTTCTATATTATGTGTCTTGCTGAATATTGAATAAGGGTAAATAAGGGTATCAAGAGCAAATTAAGTTTCCTTAGATTAAACAGTAAAATAAACTAGTAACCTAGTATGTAATCATTTATATTTTGAAAGCAATAATTGCATTACACAACATATATTTGCATATTGAATTTATTTTTGCAGGTATGGTGCATGTTTTACAGCTACAGGGGCACAATCAGTAAATTACAAATTTATGAAACATTAATTTTTTGCCGTTTCCTGGTATTTAACGTAACCCATATGTAATCATGCAATCCACAAGTCAACTGTCATCTAATTAAGTAGCCTATATGTAAAAATGCGATGGTTTCTAATTGCAAACACTTGATTTTTCTAATCTTATTACGAAATCCAGATCACATATAGTCAGTTGGTACCCAACACTGCGTGTGTCCTCAAAGTCTGCTCCAATGTTACATTCAAGCATTCACTGTTTCCAAGGTTCGAACGAGATGTTACAATGTATCAGCGGTTACAACGTATCATCGTGCTTCCGAACGCGGTTGTCCTGTTACTAGAGCACAGCATGAAACATCACATTTCAGCACATGCTTGAAAGCCTTGTTTCCTATCACTTATCAAGCAGCCACAATGTAATTTTCACCTCATCAAAAAGACCCGGCGAATTTAAATCGCATTCGTGCAACCAAGCCATCCAAATGTGCCCATCTAAGCGTGCCAACCAACCGTCCACCGCATGACAGTGCCCTCTTCATCTGAACAATGCAACACACCAGAACGATATGCTGAACGGTATGTAAACGGTGGGCTTCTCCGGTTCAGCCAAATTCCGCGTTCCTCTGAACGCCACTGTCCAGGAAAAATTGCTCAATAGTGTTTTGCTTCGAAAACACAAAGCCGTATCGCCAACGTTTCAGTTAGTGCAATTGTTTCCTGCGCAGAAATACATGTGTACACATCTTAGAGATACTTTAAGTGACTCTATTGTTAGCTGAGGTTGGAGCTAGCGCGGAGGCTACGGATTCATTTCAATGCAATGCATAAAAAGCTTCCCAGCGAGCGAGGTGTGAAAATTATAGGAAAACACAAACACAACTTACTTTCAGGTCCAATCACAGCACGGCGCCGAAAATCTCCTGGATTTGAAGTTGCGATCTGTTTTTTCCCCTCACACTTCACAAATACTGAGAGAAAAGCGCACGGCGTTTCGTTAGTGTGACTGTCTGAATCAACTAACGTAGTGCACGGCAAGTTGAAGTGTCAAATTACACGGGCTATTCTATTACCACAGAGCCATGCTTGCTGGTTGCTGACAAAATGTGTCCCAGAGTCGCGTAAAGCGCTCGCGCTTTTGGAAGACACCAGGCGGGGCGCGCAGATGAACGGACTGGATTTACATGCGAGCGCCAGTTGTTTGCTGTCCGAATACTACAACATGTCGTTTGGCTTTATTTCATTGTAATCAAACCACGGAGACCACAATGCCTTTCTTTCCAGGCAGGTTACTGATGAATACCTAGTAGTATGACTAAAGATATAACATGCATCAAAACAACACCATATGTAAAGTGCAATTATTGTTATAATGTACTATTTTTACTTACTAATCTGTTAGTATTTTAAGTAAATAAGAACTGCAGCAAAATGTGACCATTCTTATCAAGCTCTAATTATGAGTAAACATCATATACACAATTATATAAAGACCCATTTTTCTGTGAAAATTAAGCATTAAGTTTATATTTATGCATTTAGCAGATACTTTCATATCGAGTTTTATATTTGATCTTCTCATACTCTCATACTTTTCTCCTTTCTGCATTTCTAAAACAAAAAAAGTGTATTTTTGAAAATAATAAGCATATAATGTTATAATACGCATATAGGCTAATAATGATAATAATAATAACAGTAGTAGTAGTAATAATAATAATAATGCATTATAAAAATCCATATTTTTTTGTAGGCTGTTTCACTTATAAATCTAAACGGTTAGAAGTTATCTGATAGAAATCTCCTCCCCACACACAAACAAACGCGCGTCCATCTGAGTCCTCCTACTTCCCGCGAATACAAGGAACAGCTCGTTCCGTATTTTGCGATTCGCCGATGGAAAGCTCTGAATAACAAAGACATGTTTGAGAGCAGCAGCGCCAGGCTTGGCTGAGTGGTGACGTCAAGGAACAATGACTCTTCCAACAGTGCCGAGACACAGCGCGCATCTACTGCCTCCTCTGCTCTCCTCTGCTCTCCTCTCCTCAGCCAATGCTGCAAGACTCGACTGACCGGGAGGAGGCCGCCGCCGCGCGCGCAAGCGTCTAGTAGTGCCTCACACCACCACAACAGAATTCCAGCATGTCCCTATGACTTATGTCCTAAAATATGGAGATATGCAAATACTCTGCCTGGGATTTTACAGCTTGTCTTTTTTTTTTTCTCTTGACAGGAGCAAAGCAAATTACTCAACATGACAAGCGGTATTATTGTTTTTAATGTAGATTTTGCGTGTTATAACTTTTCTATACAGTAATTAAAGCAGTTTATAAATCTGCACTGAAACTGTGTAAATTAATTTGGCAAAAGAATACAATCTACATCACTGTTTGCAACATTAATAGAAAACACTTTCACCACCCCTATTTCACTTTAAACATTTTAATTCAATAAAGTAAAGAACCATTTTAATGGAAAGCAAACACTGAAATAAATAAAAACCTAATATACTTAAAACGTAATATACAGTCAGTGTATGCCGCAAGTGCAATTTTTTTTAGCATGTAGAAGTTGTGTAAATGTTTCAAACCAAATTAAGAGTAACTGCTGATTTATATGATCCCACTTCTATCATCAATTCAGTGTTATTTTGGTATTAATATTTTTATTAATATTTTTATTTTTGTTTTCATTTAAACTGTAGTAACAGTTTTTGTAATTTTGTTGTTTTGTAATTTTTTAAAATATTTTTATACATGTTAATTACTGCAGTAATTTAAATTCTTTTTTTTATCATTTTTAAAGTTATTTTATAAGTTTATCAGTTAATGATTTTTTTACCAGTAACAATTTTTTTAAGGTTTTATGTTTAGTTTTAGTTAACTATAATAATCCTGCATTCCATTAACATGATCACTAATCAAATTATAAATCAGATATGAAAAATGACCTTTTTTTCTTTTACTCTAAGTCTATAATTCTACTGTCACCTTAGGAGGATGGTGGTCATGTATGACAGTGATTTAACTCCTATAGCTCATGTATAATTGGCTAAACCGAAGGTGTGAGAATTGACACCCCCTGCCAATTCACAGAACCCGTTGTTTTGATTATAGGAACACTGTGACATATTTCTCAATGGGGTGTTAGATATTTTTCCTGCCATCTGTCAATTATTTCCCAACAATCATTGACCAGTGCTTTCAGAGAAAGTGTTTGGAAGTGTCTTTTGACATCCTTAGCATCTCCACCGCACCGCTGCTGGCATTAATGCATGGGGCCCATTCTCTGAGCACTTTGTCTCAAGGACACTTGCTCCTGTACAGTTATCTAAGTTGGCAGGGATAAATCTAGCAGATGACGTCATCGGTCACAGGCAGTCATTCATATTTATTTCTGTCCTGTTCTTAGAAGGAGAGTTCATGATCTGCCGAATGACAATTTAAGTGCTGTAGTCAATGTCAAAGCACCCTTTTTCTCACATTCAGATATTTTCCATTAGTTTTCCAGTTGCTGTTTTAACCACACTTCCTTTCCCATCCTGATTGGCGAGTTCGAATGTCTTTTTGTTGACATGCACTTATTCCTTAAGGTCTCGAGGCACTTTATCAAGGCCTGACTTTCAAAGTGATTTAACAGGTGCTGTTTGAATTTGTCGATAGGATGACTGGTGCCTCAGATGGCTTTCGCAAAGATGGATATCCCCGTGTAACATCAGCATCAAAGCACGGCGTTAGTAATGCTGAGTACCACAGTGTCTATTGTGATATACCTTTTAAGCTGCTTGTAATGTCCTGTGTTCTGGGCCATTAATCATGTTTTTGTGAAGTCCTTCAAAGATGACACGGTTCATGCGAACAAAATCACGAGCAGTCAATGAACAGCACACTTCAGTTCAAAGCTGGTTGTTGTAAGGGTTCTTAGTGCTCGTGGATAAGCCCTCAACTCTTACATTCTGAGACAATATGACCAGATGGCTGCCAAGAAGATGGATTTTAGGTGGAGTGACTTCAGCTTGACTGAACCTCGGTATAATTTCATACGCACACAGATGCGAGAAATCAAGATAGAATTTATAAGGTGTGGGAACGTGCTGGACAGGGTTGTGCAAAATTCAGAACTGAAAAACGAGCTCCCTTTCAATTCATGAGTGTGAATTTGAACTGAACTGGTCACATCCCACAGGAAGCTGAATTGGAATGACAGGAAGAGGAATTTACATAATGTATTTTATATTTATATTTAATTATTTAATTACTTAAATGTAAGTGTTTACATATTTTTATTATATGTGACCCTGGAGCACAAAACCAGTCATAAGTCGCACAGGTATATTTGTAGCAATAGCCAACATTACATTGTATGGGTCAAAATTATCGATTTTTCTTTTATGCCAAAAATCAATAGGATATTAAGTAAAGATCATGTTCCATGAAGATATTTTGTAAATTTCCATAAATATATCAAAACTTAATTTTTAATTAGTTATATGCATTGCTAAGGACTTCAGTTGGCTACCTTTAAAGGCGATTTTCTAAATAAATAAATTGTCTAAAAATATTAAATATAAAATGTATCAACAAATTAAATTAAGTGCAGATTTTCATGAAATATCTCTATAGATGCACAAACATTCAAGTTTGGTTTTTAAAGTTTTTTTAAATTCTACTTGCTTACAACAGAATTGGAATTTCAAAACCATGCTCAATTCAATTGTGGTCTGGCAGGTGTCAATATGATTACATTAATAGCTATTTCCCTCTCAGATGAAAAGCCAAATGAAAGGACAAAAAAACGAGATAATTCGGACACGTATCCCCATTTTGCTGCACTTTTCGACCCGGACTGACGTGAGCCGGCATTCCACGGAGCGTCACAGCTCAGCTAATTCCCTGACAATCACAGGGGAAATGATTGATGCTGCTGGGACTTCATAGCTACA